>VXBN01010570.1:0-16963 GCA_013397395.1 Sinosuthora webbiana
CCGGAATGGAGTCGGTTGGAGGGGAAAACCTGGACCGGATTTTTCTGTAGTCCGGATCGGAGTCTGGGATACCAACATCACTCTTAGTTTGGAAAGCATATTCCCAGGTTTGATGGATGGGAAAAGCTCTCTTTCAGGTGGGAATGTATGTCTGTGCATCTGGACTATTTTTCCTGTAGTAGCATGATATGAATATGGATATCCAGGGAGATGCAAAAACTCAGTGACCAGAAGTTCAATATATTTTGCCTAATTACAAATTCCACTCTTGCTGCAGCTGAAGGGAAAGGCAGGCATTGAGAGAAATATATTTCAATAATTACTTCATTTTGAAAAACGTGCTAATTGCATACACAGAGAGTAGCCACTGGAGACCAATGGCAGAAGATATGCTGGTTGGAAATGCATTTAAAAAACAGATAAATACACAACAAATAGTGAAAAGATTTATTAAATGAAGCACCAAAATAAAAGAAATATGTAATTTACATGCATCTAAATATTCCTAAAATTGGGAAAAGCTGGCATGTTCACACACCTGGTTACAAGTATACTCACAGCTAGCCTGTGTATGCAGACATGTTAAATATTAAATGAGAAGCTAAAGCAAGCTCAGCACAGGAAGACTCAGCTGTGATCAGCCAATTCTTGGGTTTGTGTAGCAAATGCCACAGTGTACTGGCTTGGTTTAACACTGGCCCAATGCCAGGCACCCACAAGAATTTCTCACTCACCCTCCCCTTGCCACAGCTGAGCAAAGGAGGGAAAAGAAGAAAAAAAAAATAAAAATGAAGGCTTTATGAGTGACATAAGGACCTGCTATCAAAAACCAGGCTCTACCAAACCAATACATGTACCCACTGTTGTGACCAGCAGCACTCCCGGAATCAGGGCTGGAATCAGCCCCACATTCCCTCTGCTATCACTGGGATGCTGCCAGTCAGCTCCTTAGGCCTGTGGTGGGGATTGGGAGCTCAGCCCCACATTCTTCTCGCTGGAGCATCATACCCAGCTCTGCAGGTTTCTACACAACAGAACCAGGTGGATGGGGCAGGAATTCCATTCCTGAACGCCCATCACACACGGAGGTATAGGGAGACTGTGCCACAGCCTTTGCAGCAGGGCTGAACAGCGCTGTGGCCACAGGGGAGGAGTGGGAGGCTTAAAAGCGAGGAAATACCTCATTTGCCTTTCCCCGTGATTATTGCCACAACAACAGTAGAAACTGAGGCACTCCAAAGTACAACAGAGCCACATAAAAGTCTCTTCTCCAAGCCTATAGATACCACAGGAGCATAACACGCCACATGTTACCAATTTCTGTGCTGTATCTGAAACCTGATAGCCAAAAAATATGAAGAGATCCCATCAAAAGCTCAACCTCTTCTAAAACACTGAAAGAATTAGCAGCATGACTGGCCCGTGTAAATCTCCATGCCCATTCATGCCCCACTACACACAAAGTCTGCCTGCTAACTGTGGCAAAAGGTAAAATTTGTGACAGCGGTTTACAATAAATCAAATTCATTGATCTTTCCACTTTTTAACCAATATATATCCCCATACAACTTCAATTAGCCCCTTGAACAAAGTGACACCTGGCAAACAGAACCATAAATTAGCCTTTGATGTTATCACATCCTAAGCCAAAGAACACAGGGGGTGTTTATTTTACTAGCTGGTCCGCATTCCTAGGCATACTTTACAAGGAAAAAAGGCACTATTAACACCTTTGTCTAAGGGCTAATTCTGTAGCTCTTAGAAAGTCTCTAGTCCTTTCTTCCACAGAAAGAAAGAGAACCATAACGAGGTGTCACTTGAAAAGCCTGCCACTGGAAGAGGTGTGGCAAATATTCTAACATCATAAAATAACAGAAAATAAGACAGTGCTGAGATGTTTTAGTCAGAAAATACATAATAAAATGCAAAATTAAAACCCAAAAACACCCCAAACAAAACCACAAAAAAAACCCNAACCCCCAACAAACAAAAACCAACGAATCAACCAAAAACCACCAAAAAACTGCAGCTCAACAAAAAAAAAATTGCTGAATGAGGAGCATTAGAATTGATGAAAGGCAGTGAAGCATGATAGCCAGGAGAGTCCTGGATTCCACCACTAAATCGGGACAACAGTACTTAAGCGTCCATCTCTGTTTTCTGCACACTCTCCTAATAGCAATTTGATTGAGTTTGAAGTAAAGCACTTAATAGTCAAGAGATATAAACTTCCCTAATGGTATGAAGTAATCCTATAAAATACCACACTTGCACAAACAAATTACCTGAGTGAGGCAGGACAGCCAAAGACTGAATTGGAGAGACGGCAGACAATCAAACACAATGAAATAAAACATTCTATTGCTGTTTCTGAAGTTCTCATTTCTGACAAACCATGTCCCAGGAGGTCTATAAAGTTGGGAGTTGACTTTTGAGGCTTTCACACTGAACTCCAAGCGAGCAAAGAAGTGATACAGCCATGACTCAGCTTTTTCAGGGTTTTATCTACGTTGAGAACTCTCAAACTTGTTTCCTAAATCATGCATGGCGATTGCTCCCTAGCCAACACTTCATAACATAAAGTTATTCGGAGCAATTTAAAAAAAATGAAAAAAAAAAAGCATTTAACTGTTAGAAATTCCTGACCTACATCCAGATTTTGTCCTTTTCCTGCTTTGCTTTGTCAAGTTCACTCCCAAGGAGCCTGAGACATCAGGGAACCCCATCAGGATCTGAGATGCCCTGGCTAGATTTTGAGTTCTTCCCTCTCAGTCAAAACATACTCTGGCATAGTTTAGCATTAGATTAAGTGTATCTTGTAAGATAATCATAACACACTCAATCAATAATTGATAGCGTGTTATGCTAAATTTGTTAAAAGAAAAACAAGCAACTAAGGCATTAAACCCCACAATACACGTTTAAGATGAAAAACCAGAGAGAGTAATTACCAGCATACTCTGCTAGTTTTATTCCAAGTTTAATCAACCCAGGGGACAAAGTAACAGACACAGGATTTCACCCACACTTCAGAACCGGAATAATTTCTCCTCCAGTGCAGCATGTTCTGCAAAACTCAGTGCTGGTGAAAAATAGAACCTTTCTGGCTTTAAAGACTCAAGCTCGTTTTTGAAAGCCCAGCTCTCTTTTAGCTTCCAGCTGAAACGGGGCAGACCAGTCCCTCAGCTGCAGTTAATCAGTGTGGCTCCACCAAAATCAACAAATCTGTGCTATTTAACACTAGTCTAAGAACTGACCCCATGTTATTTCCCAGCATACTGTCCTCAGCTGAGACTGCAGATATAATTATTTTGGTTCTGGCATCTGAAATATTTCATCAACAGTGAGTTAATTAGGTTACTGCAGTAGAGTGGTGTAAACTCCCACAATTTTTGATGTTTGCTCAAACAATACATATTCTGCAGCTGAGTAAATATTTCTTTGGGGAACATAATGTAGGAATTGGTTCTCACTCCAGATGTAGATTGCATTTATAGAAATTTGCACTGTGGCTTTGATTTGAATTCTCTCATCCTCTGGTCTGTGACAAGCGAATGCCTGTAAGACTCACAGCTGTATCAGTAGTGATATTCCAAATTTCTACAGTGCCTTTCTCTATTTAGTCCTTTTACTCCCATTAATGAACTAAGCCAAGGATCCCCCTGGGGTAAGAATTATTCTATTCATTTCACATGTGGGGAATTTATGATGAGAAAGCTGAAGCCACTTGCCCAGGTTGTGTGAGAAACCTGGAGTAAAGCTAGAGAGAAGTGCAATCAATACATAAGAAAACTCCCAGTCTTATTGAACAGGAATAAATGTTTGCAGAATTCAAGCCACATTTTTAAAATATTGTTAGGTAGACAAGTATAATCCAATAAAACAGAAAACAAACAAACAAACGTCATTTTGTTGAATGATAACTAAACGCTCTCTGCATATTTATTTGAGAAGTTTTGGAGCTTTTTTCTCTCCAGGAAATAATTTTCCTACGTTTTCAGCTGATAGATACTGGAATTTCCTTCACAGGGGGAAAATGTGTTCCCTTACTGCATTCAGCAATAAAATAGCACAAGAAATAAATGATTCTGGGTGGAACTTGCTGGCATTCATTAACAGTATTGGCTCAAATGTGGAAGTGCTGGAAAAACAAAAGGGTGTTTCAATCCTGACAGCAAAGGTAGACAAGCTCTGAGCTATTTTCGTAATTCTGTTATCTGTTTTGACATGCTAAAGAACAACAAAAGCACGCTTCACCAATTGCCCCGTGAGAAATAATATTCTGATGCTCAGATTGCATTTTCAAGTTAAATAGTGCAAAAGAATTGCACACAGGTCTTTAGGAGAATACTGCAGATCACACAGCTCAAGTCAGGCAATGCTTTCCGATAACAATGATTAAGTTGACAGTAGGACAAATAAGTGCCCATGGCATTAATGGCTGCAGCAGCAGGATGAAATGCTGAGGGACCAAAAAACCCTTGACTCTGGCACGGCCCTGACTTCAGAGATGAGTATTAGAGTGTTTGAGAATTGCTTCAGAAAGGACTACCCTATCATTAGCCACACAGGTTTAGGCTCAGCCATGATAAGCATGGCAATGAAGATGCCAATCAGGAAAACTTCCTCCTTCAGGAGAGGGGAAAAAAACCCATGTCCAACCTGTTTAAAACAATGGACTTCATCCTGCACCTTTAAGGAGCTTTTGGTGGGGATGCAGTAGTTCTGTTCTAACAGAACAGAAGAAAATGACCACATCATTTATTTAGGGAGCAATGAGATAAAGCAAAATAGACTTTCTAACAACTATCTTGCTCTGCTATTCGTAAAAAATCCCCTCTCTGCAGATCAGGTTGAAGTAAAAAAAAAAAAAAAACAAATCATTGAACGTTTTAATTACTAGATAATATTCTCTCTTTAGTATGGAACTATCTCTTTTCCTTGCTGACGTTCTCCATTTCCAGTGGAAATATGAAAAGTTATTGAAAATGAGATTCTGGTCTTGTACATTTTCATATTTCAGAGGTCAATTTGCATACTAATCATGCTCCTCTTCTCTTCTACATTCCACAATAGGAACAAGCACATTCACAAAATACAGAACAAATTGACAAGGCATAACCCCTTCCATTGAAAATACAAACACACGAGCACTGTCAAGTCACAGCTTAAAGCAGAACTTTCTTTCTGGCAATGTCAATTTGAAAATATGGTGGTCACAGGACTTCTGGAATTCATGGAGCAGATAGGATTCAGAAGAGGAAGAATTTGTAAAGTGAAGAAATAAAGATGCTAGACAACACCAGAAAACAGGGCATGGCACAGTGAGAAAAAGATGGATAGAGACAAGAAGTAGAAGGATGCATGTTCTATGGAGAGATGAAATGAAGGAGAATGGGATCAGAAAGAAGCCTGATGCTAAACACAGAAGAAAGTATCTCAGAAAGAAATAAAAGCTATTTTTTGGCTGCTAAATTTTGCTGTTGGGCAGATCCAAATAATTCTGTCTGCTCCATAAATAACTACTTGCAAATGTGTCCTTTTCATTTTATGTATTTATTTTTACTAGCTCTTCCACTGGTGATAAACACTGGATAAACACTGACTTTGCTGATGCTCTCTTCTGAAAAAAGAAAGAAAGAAGGAAAGAAAGAAAGAAAAAAATTCTCTACTCCTTCTTTAGGGACGAACAAAAAGACTAACTGCTCATAAAATGCAAAAAAAGAAAGCATGGCAGGAGAATTCCTGCATGGCTGAAAATAAAACCTAAAATCACATCAAAATTGTTGGCCCAGAGTAATTTTCAGCGAACCACAACTGTTATTTCTCCTGCCAGCTGGGAACATAAAGAGACTTTATTAATGCATGATTTCTGCGTTTACCTCATATTTCTAACTTGGAATAAATTAGAAACAGACTTAAAGGCCCCATTCCGCAGGGTGAAGTAAACAAATGCCTTTTACCATATATGCTTCTCAGAATGAACACAATTCATGCAGCATTTGTTCAGCTTGCTCACAGCAGACAGCTTTCATTCTGTACAGCAGGCTGGGAGAACAGACAATACAGGGTAGGCCGCACTTCACCTTCAAACAACAGCATGGGACATCCAGTTCTGCCTTCTCCCCACCACTGCTGTGTCACTGCATTGAGAAGTAGATTTTTTAACAATAAATGCCGGTGTATGTGACTGCCACCTGAAAATATCACTTCTATTCAGCACCGTGTTGCCAGGCAAGAACACTGATATCTCAAAATCTGAAGCAGGAAGAAAGATGGGAATGTAAACTTTGTTCTCATTCTTAACAGAAGTGATGCTGTCAACAGAAGCAGCATGAGCCTTGGGATGCAGTGGCTCTGGAAGGCTGCTGGCTGCACACAGCTGGTTCCATCTCATCCTTAAGTTTCCTCTCATGGCTTGCTCTCAAAAGGGCCAACCCAGGGATCAAGAGACCATATATGATATATCAGCAACACCTAACCAGAAGAGTTTCCACTTCCACTTGACTTATTTTCTTTTTTTTCTTTTTTTTTTTTTTTTTTTGTTCTTTTCTAAGTTTAAGAAAAAGACTTCAAAAGAACACCGCTGTTTCCAAACCCAAACTAGTCAGTCTTTTGTTTGTTTGTATTTTTTTTGTTGTTTTTGTTTAAAGGGGAACACCAAATTCTGCTCCAAGCCCAACTCCACGGTTCTGAGGTTGAACAGACAAGAACGAAAGTCGGGTCAAGATTAGGCTGAAGCGTTTGCTTTGGAGAGAACCCAAAGAATCCCTGCACGAGATCCTCAGGCCACTTTTAGCAGCCTATACACCCACTATGAGACAAGTGCTGCATGAAAGCACAGCTCAGAAATGAAACAACCACTTTAAAATAACATCTGAATTGCTTCTGTGAATGAAAACAGCAGGTTATGCTACATCAACTACATTTTTCCCAGCTCAGACTTTCAACACGTATTTCTGTCAGAGACTAAATGATGATGACAACCTCTCACTGCAATCAAAAGCAACCACTGCAGTTCATATGCACAGAACATCTCGCTATCAATCAGGTAAATAACTTGAAAAGAAATTTCCCCATCAGAATGGAGTTGGGATTAAACCTTTAGAAGTGAACTGGCAAATCATTACTGCACGCACCATTTTGGTATTTTGGCTGAAGAGAACTTCACTGTTCCAAAAGAACCCCAAAAAGTCAATAAAGCTGAACTAAACAATTTTTAAAAATAAACTCATGATCTTTCAGCTGGGGCCAGCAGCACTAAGGCTAAATAATGTCTCTGGGATGTTGTTTACTTGAAAAGAGAGGCTAAAAGCATCACTGATGCTCAATTCTTTTCCCATTTGGTGTGGTGGATACCTGAAATATCTTGCCCTCTAACAACTATAAATAAAAGAGTACTCTTACTTCAGCTATGCTTAAGAATTAGTTTAAACTCATAATTTCCCCACTGATTTATAGTTTACCCTGGGACTTTAAGAATACCTTCAATGAACAATATGTTGCTTATATGGCAGTCACTATTATGGGAAAAATGTATAGAAGAATTAATAATTCTGAGCAACAGTGGTGTTTCAAGTTAAATGCATAAGCAGTCCTTACAAAATATATTTTCCAAGCTGTTTTTATGGCAATTTTTACAGTCATAGGGGTGTTTTAGTAGCACAAGCACAGATTTCCATAAAGGGATTTTTAGTCATCAGATTTACTATGTCTTCATTTTCTGTTTCGTATCAGCTTTTAATATCAACCAAATTAATCTGGCTGTACTGGTAAAAGACTGGCTTCATCCTCTGGGGTGTCTCAGTGAGGGTTACTAATTTATCGACACCAATTTATGTTCCAAAGGAGACACACAACACATAATAAACATGATAAAATGAAATAAGGCAAAACATTAAGTGTTGGGTTATTTCCTCTGTGATGAATATATTCATCATTCCGAATGATTAATGAATTGGATCGAACATATAAAATCTCTAATTTCTTAAGTGGAGTGTGTGTTTGGGTCCCATGTATGCTGCATTTACGGATAAGGGTTGTACATCTTGTTCCTCCACACTGTGTCCAACCTGGTTTTTTTTTCACACCCAGGGTTTCCAGCCTTAATGAAAATAAGATGCATCCCAAACACAAAAACAAACAGAGAATAAAACTCCATCCACAAGCACAAATTGGAAGAGCAATAATCACCTACTTAGCAGGCACGTCTTAAGGTCACTGAATTCACGTGGTAAGCAAATACTTTGAACAAATTTTCATTATCCTGTTGTATCCCTCCCTATCATCACTGACTCTGGCGGGCCCCTAAGAGGGTTTAACTCATCTTCCCATCACTACTGGAAGCACCGTGGAAGCCTGATGCCACTCATCCTGCAATCCATTGCAATCAATACCAGCTCCTTTACATCTCACAGGCAGCACCATTAGTCCTGGAGGGAAGGAGACGGCATCCTGCAGGTGTACATAACCTTTTGACAAGCCACAGTACATTAAAACAACCTGCTCAGCAATGGAATTATATTAGTTAAGTGCTGCCAATCAGAGAACATTTCTATACACAGCCTGGGGGCAAGAGGAACAGGGGGCTTTGGGCACAAGTCCTGGCTCCTGTTCAGCACAGCACTTTAGCAAACCCCTGAGCTAAGCACTGAGGGTCTTGAAAGCCAGCGGACCGTAAGCAAACGCTTAATTACAGAATTAAATATGTCCAGAATTGAGTCCAAACAGCTTAATCTTGCAGTAGATAAACACCATCAGCTGCTGTTATGTTGAGAGTTGCTAATGCTTGGTGCTGAGGTTAACTGAAAAGTTTGGATGTGCACAATCCCCGGCTAGAATCCATGTGTCCAGCAATAAGGAAGAGAGGCAGACCTGTGCTAAGGCTGAAGATCAGTTTTTCTTCTTCCTTTAAAACAAATTCAGCACTTTGGAATACGGTACATCCCTTTTTTTATCCCATGAAGAAAGAAAAAAACAACTAATAACCTCAAGGTTATATTTATTTTTGTATACATAGTATATATGTTATTTCTTTAAGCCTACAGAAGGACGAAAAACTCAGACAGAAATCCATAAAAAGAGGAAAAGAGGTTTAGGATGGCAAAGCACACTTGAAAACATTATTCTCTATGGCCAGGGTATTTTGCCTAGGGCAAGCAAAGTGGATTTTAAGTGTTTTAAGTGAATTCTAATGAAAGACTCCTTTTCAGCCCTACTTTGCTTTTAGCAGCACTATTTCTTCCTTATTAGCATTCGAGTTTATTAATTACCCATTGCATGCCTTAAAAGCATTTTTAGGAAGCGACAATGGCAGCACATTCTGTGATGGAGGGTAGACTTTGTTGGCACTTAGGCACTTGAAATGTGTGAAGTGGTTTGAGGGTGAAGGAACTCGAGCCCCGGGTGAAAGTGTAAGTGGGTTTCAGAATATCTGACAAGGGGGATTTAGAGCCAAGAGTGTAACAAGTGCACGCTAATGCAGCTGAATGTCAAAACAGAGAGGAGATATGTCACTCTCAAAATGGCATATTATTTTTTTTTTAAAACTGCTTGAGACTTTAAGAATGCACATTTGATTGCTCATTAGAGCAATTATGCTCGTAGTCTCTTAAGCATATTATGCTGCATCTTTGTGAGGTTTTTCTATCCGAGCCGTTCAACTCTCTTTGTTTCCTCTTGAAAGATAACATTTAAATTATTTAATGGAGAATTGGTGCAGTCTGGTGACCAAAAGTTCAGAAAACCCAAGCAGAACTTCTAATGAATAAATTGTGAAAGCAATTTGAAAATTGCAGGGCTTAAAGAACATCACAAGTCTCATCTGAGGGAAAAAAAAAAATAATCTCCTCGAAGAATGCTGCTTATCATTTCAAACACAGGAAAAGGGAAAGGGAAAATCTGATATCTTTCAGACTGAGCAAGTGGATGGGATTCTGTTATAAGAACAGATTGCACAATTCCAGGAGCCCCAGCCTCAACCTTCAAAGCTCAAATGTTTCTTGGTGACAATTTTTGTACATCTGAGAGGCTAAAAATTTAGTGCACAAGAAATAGGCCCAGAAATCCACATTTTTAGGAGTGTGTGAACATCTTCCCCTCCTTCTTCATACACACTGATTATGCCATAAGAGCATTAAACCTGTAAGAAGTTTCTACCCTAATTTTTAAAAAACAATCAAGAATTTTGCCTATAAAAATAATGACACTAATGAATTACACACCCAGTTCTTCATGCTTGACACACAGACAGGTCAAAGAAAAGGTAAGGAAGAAGTGAAAGCAATCTGAGGACACTGATTTACAGAAAATGGTTTATATCTGTTTTCTCTCATGGATTTCTTGTTAATGATTTACCAAATACCAACGAGGCCAGCACGGGTCCTTCATTTCACATGCAAAAATTAGCTCTCAAATTACTGGAAAGCTTCAAAATACAAGAAACTTTTGCCATATGTTTACGTTTTCCTCCTAAAAATGCAGAACTAGTTTTCCACAGAATTGTACTATCTTGAGTACTCCTCTGAAATTCAGCCACGGTGCTGAAATAAATTTCCTAGTCAATGAAAGGTTACAATTTCTCAAAAAAACAGCATTCACACACATGGTAAGAAATAAGACATTTCCTTTTAGACTCCTAGTGTTTCAGCTATCTTATGTGGTGCAAACTTGGATTCACAAAGAGTAAGACACTCAGCTTTTCCTAATATTTCCCCAGGATATATAAAACAGGCAGTAGTATTGTCATGCTACCTGTCAAATCCTTTCCAATGAACAAGTTTACTGTTTCCTCTGTTGTACAAATAAGATTACACCAAAAAAAAAAACAAAACTTTTTTCACATTTATCTTCCTCACAAAAATGCATTTCTTATTTTCGTGATCTTATTTTTTAATCTCTTAAAATCAGAGATTTTTAAGCTGCACAGGAATTAGAGGAAATGAAGTACTATCTCCAGCCCTGTAAATTGACATAAAACCACAAGCTGAGCATAAATCCAGTGGTCTATATCATCTTCCTCAGCCCTTATTCTCAACAGGCCTGGATGGATACAGCTGCAGGCAGATTTGTAGTAGCTACAGATTTCTTGCTTACAAATCAATATTTACATTGTTTCTTCATTTTTATTAATGCATTATCACTTTTAGGTTGGAAAACAAATCACCATCTAATTAATGCAGTCACCCATTCTAGCACTGTCACCACCACCCCCAGAATGACTTTGTCACCTTATTAGTAAAAGTATTATGTGAGCTCCTCAATGCAATTATTTGAAACTGTTAATGTGAATAAAGCTTTTCTGTGTGCATGTGGTATCCAGGTCTGTTCATCCCTTTGCTGGTGACAAGATGAGACAGGGACATGATGGGACCCAGTTAGCACCACTCAATCATCAAACCCCTGAAACCTCCCCAGAACCCCAAAATTTTGGGGTAAAACACCCCCAAAAAAACCCAAGATCCCCAAATTTGGGACCCCTCAAACCCCTGAGACTCCCAAATTTGAGCCAAACCCCCAAAAACCACCCCAGAACCCCCAAAACTGGGATGAAATCCCACCCAAATCACCCCAAAACCCCCAAATTTGGGGTTAAACCCCACCAAATCACACCACAAGCCTCAAATTCTGGCTGAAAACCCCCAAACCTCCAAATCTGGAGGACAGCCTGTTTGCACTGGATGCTCAGAGGAAGACTGGACCCATCTCACCACCTCTGGACCCTTCTACAGGATCATCTCCACTCCAACAGAACCACATCTGTCACTCCAGGAAGATTTATTTGGACTGCTCCCAACACCCTGACCAACAAGGGTGTCAGATTGTATTCTTACTCTGTCAGGTTTTCTAGGATTTTTTTTGATTTCTTGTTTTTTTTGTACCACTACATTGGTATTTTTAATATTCCTAGTAAAGAACTGTTACTCCTATTCCTATCTCTTTGTCTGAAAGCCCCCTTAATTTAAATTATATATTATATATTAAATTATAATTTTAAATTACAATAATTTGGCAGGAGGGGGTTTATATTCTCTATTACAAGGGAAGCTCCAGCTTTCCCTGGCAGACACCTGTCTTTCCAAACCAAGACATCCCTGGAGACCACTAGCTCCAACCCCAGCTGCAAACAGCAGTGCATCTACACTCAGCTGGCTCTTTTGCTTGGCAATATGTACAATCTGGGCAGTACAACTCCTGGCTTTGAAGGAATAAAGAAAACTTGCCTAGCTGTAATCTGGCCTTTTCTTTCTTCATGCCATGCACTGCACAACAAGAGCAGTTTTCATGATCAGCTGCCCCCCAGTCAGGGTTTAAACCTTTGCAGATACCAGCAAATCTTCCTTTTCACTTCCACGGGAACTGCAGCAGCCAGCAAAGCTGCTGAAGCTTTTTCCTGACATGAACTCATGAACACCACCAGAAACTGCAAATGTGTGTTTGAAATGATTCTGCATCCCACTGCCAGCTCCCCATCCCATTGCCCACAGCATGGAGCTCTGATGTGGATCAGGCACACAGCAGGCAGTGGGTCAGAAACAGCCCCAGTTTTTTGTCTCCTTTGCCTCTGTGCACTAATTTCATTTTCATTTTCAGCTCCTAAATCCGAGCAAGGAATTGAAACTTCAGGTGACTCTGCCAAACAAACCATTTAAGGACTTGTTACTGTATGTCGTGATAATGATTCAGTAATGTTCCTGCAGCTCCTGCTTTGGGTAAATCAGACAGACTTCCCACAGCTTCCCAACACAAACTCTTCCAAAGCATAACCAAGAGTGGCTGTCACCTTGTTATTGCCTTTTTTTTTTTTTNGAGACAGACTTCCCACAGCTTCCTAACACAAACTCTTCCAAAGCATAGTCCTGAATGACTGTAAAACACACCATGATGGGAAAGCCCTACAACCCTTCTTGCTTGGAGGAACCTGTATTTTAGAACCAGGGAATAACCAAAAGTGGCTGTCACCTTGTTATTGCTATTTTTTTTTTTCTGGTTCCTGGGTTTGCCTTCTGTATGATAGCATCAGCTGTAGAGAAAGTCACAGCACTTAAAGGAATTTTTACTCTCCCTGGACATGAATACACACTAATAGCTTAAAAAACTCTCAGATCCTGGATAAACCTGAGCCCTTGGAGCATCCTTCTGTGCTCTTATGGTCTGTAACGTGGCTGAAATAAGCTTTAAAGCAGGTAAAACACCCCTCCATGACAGCACATTCATGCTGCTTTTGAAAGTGGATGATGTCAATTTGGGAACAGGCTGGTGATGATGGGATGGTGGGCATGGCAGCTGAGCTCCTTTCCCAGGGATTGGAGCTGACCCAGGCTGTGCTTCCAGGGAAGTTAGCTCTGCTGCAACTGCACATCAAGAAATGGAAAGTAACAAAAGCATATTTAAAAAAAAAAATGAGGAAAAGGTGGCATCTGCACCAACTGGAGCTCTCCATAACGGTGGCCTCAGTTAACAGTCCCAGGATGGTCTGGGGACATACAGAGAGACAGGACCTGTCAGCCCACAAAGCAGGTTTAAAATGCCTGGGCGTGCCCAAACCCACACATTTGAAGCCCAGCAGGGCTGCCTCATGCCTTCAGCTCCCTAGGAAAAGCAAATTGCAGAGGGTGTGCTTTAGGGCACGGGGTCTCATCTCATTCCTTGGGCCCTGCGTGCTCTCCCTAGGAGCAAGGCTGATTCCTTTTCTCCTGGGCAATTCAAATGGAGATGGAGAAATTGTTAAGAGGGATGGGGGGAATACACCCGTGTTATAACTCTATTTAGCAGTAAAGAGATGAGTAAATCTGAATGTTTGATGCATCTTTAAAGCCGACCCTAGTGTCCTCCCATGAGCCAACAGTGGTCTTTTAAACTCAGTTACAATATAACCTATTCATCACCTCTCTCTGTTGATTCATCTGAATCGTTAATGTCACAATGAAGAAAACAGTCTTCCTTCCCAGGTAATTGCTGTACATCTATTAAAATGAATTAAGTCTCCATTGAAAAGGCTTGTTTGTTCCATATCCATCCTGCTAATGTGTATCTTTTCCTTCATTATATCTGGTAAACTGTCGAGCCCGCTATGTTGGGGAAATCAATAATTAAAGAGCTTTACAGTAATTACTCCAATAACACACGTTCTTGCCACTTAAAACACAAATTAAATCCACTAAATTAAAATTTACACTGTCAACAGACAGAGATGGGTATGTCAAGCACTAGCCCTCCAAGAGTTGCTGCTCAGAAAGTCATTACATTGAGCAACAAGTCTCCTGCAGAATATTTTACAGAGTATTTTATTTGCTCACTGGTGTTTACTGTCAGTGTGCTTCAAAGATATGAGATGTGAGTCAATAACAGAACCACAGCAAGCCAGGAAGAGACGGTGCTTTTCTCACACAGAGCACAAACAAATTAGTGTCATTTGCAAGCCAAATTCAGGGTCACTGACCTCCCTGCATCTGATCTGGTGTTTACAGCAAATGCCTACATGGACACATGTGCCAATATGAATACAGTTTTAAATATATACGTATAAATAAATACTTCCATGTATTTTTCTGTGAGTGTATATTCACTGTTTTGGTAACACACATGTTCAGATGCATAAGATTACAGGCATTTTTCTTATTTCAGGAGGGTTCTTTTAAAATGAACTGAATACAGGTAATTTCATTATATTATAATCCGAAAATTAATATTTTGGTGTATTCTAATTAAAAAACCCCAACGTGTAGAAACAAGTGTAGATGGGGACACGAAGGCATGTTCATCCCAAATTGCATTTAATGCTTAAATTGCAATAGCTGACTTCTGATTATTAATCCCCTAATTATAGGGGAGACTGATGACAAGTTTTTAATAACCTGGGTTCATGGATATGAGAGCTGCACAACCAAAATATGAGAATCTGTCCTCTCACACCCACCCCAGCTGCTTCCCTGCCCTTGAGTCACTTTCACCCTGACACAACCTCAGGGTAAAAATGATTTGGGATCAGAAGGGCTCATCTTCCTCTTCATCATTGCCATTTCCCCAGGGCTGGAATGAGGATGGAATCACCATCCCTGGAAGTGATCCAAGGGCATGTGGATGTGGAATTTGGGGGCATGGTTCAGTGGTGAACACTGTGGTGCTGGGTTAATGACAAATGGTTATTTGATCTTAGAGGCGTTTTCTACCCTTAAGGATTCTCTGAGGGTGGGGCAGGAGCCAGGAGTAAGTGTCAAACCCCTGCTTTGCTGGGTGGCAGAGAAAGAAATCATGACCTGACAATCACAAAACTGAGATATCTGGAAGTCTTGCTGAAGGACCAGCTCCAGCACTGTGTTTTCCTTTAGGCCAAATTCTCTGTCAAGGCAGTAATTTGAACAGCTTGGGCATATCTGTTGAGATATGAACATTTCTTATTTTAGGTTCTTATTTCAGAATATTTTTGTCTTACCTACCTCAGGAAAAACAGGCTGGGTTTTTTTTTCTAGAAGGGGAAAAAAATAAGTAATCCTAACCCTGTCTGAAGTTATGGCATAGGCAAAAGTCCTGAAATTACTCAAAAAAATGAAATAATCTGACATGAAGATGCTATATTCAAACCTAGATTAATTTTAAGTGTCACTTCTTCATAGTTTGTAGTAGGTGTCTGTGCCCCACAGGCAGAATTTACCAGCAAATCCCAATTTTCCAATTGTGCTGCAGTACATATTATCATGATCTTGATTTTCCTACTGTCATAGGCACAGAGCAATTTTCTTTATTGGACATCACTAGCCAGGCTTGAGTGATGCAGCAGAGACTTTGAGGTCCCTGTTTGAAGCCATGTTCCTCTGTGGGAAGCTTTGTGATGTGCTCCTACCACAGACTGGAGATCAGGGCCCACGGAGTTATTTAGGCTTTTCTCTCATTTATGGAAAAAAATGAGATTCTCCCTTATTTTTTTTGTTCAGCTAAGCCACTGATAATCAATCTTTGCTGAGATAATCACTTGACATTTCACAAAAGATCACAGTATTCTTCCTTACAAAACAAGCCTTAGGTAAAGGAAATGGATGCACTACACCAGTGTCACTGGCAGATTAAAACCTTCAGCCCACGCACGTTTTTGGGGAGGCAACCCCAACTCCTTCCAGTCTCATTGACATGACTCCTGATTTTATTGCCTGAACTTTCTCCACCCATGACTGAGCTAATTTCAAGGCCACTGGTTTACAAAGGGACATATAGGATTATTTTAGATGCTGGCAGGAAAAAGGTGAGATTGAGAGGGACACAGAGGGGGCAGGCAGAGCTGCTGTCTTATCAAAGAATCATAAAACAGTTTGTGTTGAAACGGATCTTCAAGACCATCTCATTCCAACCCTCTTGCCATGGACAAGGACACTTCCTACTAAACCAGGTTGCTCAGAGCTCCACCCAACCTGGCCTGGAACATTTCCAGGAATTGGGGAACCCACGACTTCTCTGAGCAACCTGTGCCAGCACCTCAGCTCCCTCCCAATAAGGGATTTCTTTCTAATAGCCAAACCAAAACTACTCTCATTCAGAGTTTGAAGCCATCTTGCCTCCACCCCTACCTCTGTGCTTGTTTTCACTCTGTGTTGGGCTGCTGCTCATATTTAACAGGTGTGTTTTGACAGCAGGGAAGTGATTCCATGGGAAAGCCTGAGCACGATCTCTGCTGCCACTGAACCTGAAGGGGCCGTGCTCTGCATCAGGGTGAATTTGGGATGAGGGCACCCCACATGCTCACTGCACTTTCAGTATCACACAGGTCAGGAAGGGCTAAGAGGTGTGGAAGAGACTGGAGAGGGAGGAAAGTGTAATCACAGGGAGAAAGGGAAAAAAAAAACCAAAACAAAAAAAAACAGCAGTAAAAAGATGAGGTGAGAAAAAAAGCTGCATCCACTGATGCTTAACATAGCTATCACACAGAGCACTGCTCCTGTGTTTTTTATATACATACTTTTTTTTTTTTTTT
>VXBN01010570.1:17034-67201 GCA_013397395.1 Sinosuthora webbiana
AAAAAAAAAAAAAAAAAACCAGAAAGCAAGCCTTGCTGGGACTTTGAGCTAACACTTCCACACTTCTGCTGGCAGCATAAAGAGAGCAGCACCGTCATGATCTCTTGACCTACATGGGAAGCGCTGCCATTGCGCTGAGGCAGCACAGAAAAAGAGATAAAATGCCTTTTCCCTTGAAACAGCTGTGAAATATTGCAGACTCTGCTGTGTGCTAAGTGTACAGCTACTGCTGCTCTGGGTAAAACGCTGGAGTGCTTTCCCCCCACGCACTGCTCCAGGAAATAAAAACTTAAAAAATTCCAAGAAAACGCTTGAAATAGAGCTGGAGTTGATTTTTTTTTTTTCCTGCCTTTTCAGTTTTGATGCTAGAGAGGTGTTTGACATCTCCCCTGACTACATCTGTGCTCCTCTAATTCATTATTCTCACCCAGATTTTAAACTAGGTGAGTGTTATTAATTAAGTGGATGTGGCAGCAGCTTCTGAACTGATGCCCTGCTTGTATTACATCTGGGAAATGGGATCGTATCAGCCTTCAAAAAATATAAATAGCATGTGAGATTTGTAAGTCGTGAATTATCCCTGCCTACTGAATTAACAACAGATAAATGAACTGTACCCTTTCCACCACATTAATCCAAAACTCGACAAAAAAGAAAAAAAAAAAAAAAATACTGCCATGATGCCATTAGCTGCATGATTTTCAAAACCAAGCTGTATTTTTTGGATGTCTGATATTTCTGTCACATGGTGATGATTGTAAGCTGTCTGTCACTTTGGGTCATGCTCCACAGAATGGTCATTACTCTAGGAGGGTGAGATACCAATTTTAATGATTTTAAGTTGGTATTTCCGGCAGAAACAGGTAAAGACAACAATTGTATCTCATTATCTCATTAGCTAGTTACCACAGAGCTGGGAATAAACATCTGTTTGTCAGCCCATTTCCCCACTTTGTACCGAAATCTCAACCACTATCACTGAATGCTAGAGACTACAGTGCACCTCCTCTTTTTGGCTGAAAGGACCTTTTTCTAGCAGTTTCTAAAAATACTATGAAAGCTACACCAAAAATGAATATGCCTTGAAATATGGAACACAGTAGTGAATGTGAAGCTTCTTATATATATATTAAAAAAAAACTAACCAAAATACCAAACAAACAAACAAAAAACAAAAAAAAAAAAACAAAAAAAACCCAAAAAACCCCCAAAAAACCAAAAAAAAACCCAAACCAAAACAAAAACAAACAAACAAAAACCCAAAAACCAACCAAACAAAAAACAACAAACAAACAAACAAACCAACCAAAAAACCCAAACAAACAAACAAAAAAAATCCAACAGATTTTCTGTGAACTTATTTAGGGTATGGACTTTCCAGGTGCCAAATCAAACATTAAATATAAATATTTATTGAACACCGTGATGATGCTGCATGACATGACAAATACCTGACATGACATGCTCTCAGTTTTTATGCTGGTAAAGAAAACATTCCTTTTTTTAATTACATTGTGTTGCTTATTTCAGTTGCAAAAAATTTAAAAGAATAATGGGTGTTCGCAGATGCAAAAATTTATATATTTTCAGATCTTGAGCTGCTGGTTAGGGCAGGTTCCCCATAAAGGGAATTTGTGGGGTGACAGCCTCCCCAGCCACAACGTACAGCTGTACAGACCAATGAAAGAAATTCTTTGTTCAAGCCAGTTCTTAAAAAGTAATGGTGTTAAAAAATGCAACCTTGCTTTTTTTTTACATTATTAAGTGGTCCCTTCAAGCGGTAAGATGGAGCTGTAATTTTTGCTAATTAAGATATCATTATTACCCTATGCATACTGCTCAGAGGAGCTTGGGAACCTTTAGGTCTCTGAAGAGAATCCCTTACTCCTTCTGCCTACTTATTTTTTATATATCTGCCTACATGCCTTTTATTATCACCAGCAAACACCCAGGATTCATTCAGTCCTAGGGAGCAGCAGGCTTACACTGAACTATCCAATTTTTATAATTGTGTGAATATTTGGGTAATAGAGTTTGTCTGAAGCCAAATTAGAAATCAAATAAATGATAATGTGACATGCAATCATTTTCAGTGTCTGATAGCTTAATAGTGAGGACCCATTTTAATGCTATGCTAACTCCATAATCCCAGAAATGGAATACATTGAAATGCATACCTCTTCTATTATATTTAGTTAGTAACTTGCTAATATTATTCATCTGTTCCAGTATTTCCCTAAAATCCTCTGCCTGGAACAGGATATTATTTTATGATTGAAAAATCATCAAAAAAAAAAAAAATGAGCAGCTGTTAACCTCAGCAATCACAGACCACATGCAACTATAAATGCATAAAGCACTCATTTTTCAAAAGCTGAGGTTTTTTTTCTCTCCTCTCCATTCGTTGAAATCCAAGTCTGGATACACCAAGATGTTGCCAATTAATCCAAAACACACAGCAGAACGATCACTTCGCTCTAAGCAAATTGCTCATATTGCACATTACATCCCTGTCCATATTCACTTTACATCTTTACATTTGGACTCTGCCAATAACCTCCTGGGCAGTGTTAACTGCCCTGATATTTATAAATCCAGATCAAGCAGGATGGGCTGCAGTGACAATCCACAGAGCCACTGAAACACCTCCAGGCTTCGCACTTCTACTCAAATCCCTGCCAAGAACGTTACTCCCAAATGCTGATTATTGAAGGATTATCCATTGTCAGAGTCACTGCCATGTAAGTCATCCTAAAATAACTGCTCGCCTCTCGTTTTAAAGAGTGATTACACACACACACAAAAAAAAATTGCTGATGAGAAACTAAAATGCAATGTGGAAAATGGGTCCATAAAAGGGGAGGGGGGGAGGCAGATCTCTTAGGAGAGCAGCTGGGAGAAAGGGCTGGCCTTGCCCTGCATAAAAGGGGGTAAGGCCTCCATGGGTAAATGTAAACTGGGAGAGGAGAAAACAGACTGGTATAATTAAAAATGGATGAAAAACACGAGGCTGGAGAACAAGACTAGGATTCCATGTGGGGATGAAGACCATGAAGAGAGTTGGGAGCCTCGCTAGCACAGACTTGGCTTCACTGAGGAAAAACAACGGGACAGGAATCATTAGGGGACACCAAAAATGACCAGGTGCAGTTTCTCCTACAGGAGGAGGAGTCCTGGGGGCATCTGGCCATGCTGAGTTCCAGCAAACAGCAACTCCTGCCACCAGCTCCTCTCTCAGCCAAGGACAGAGGGCCCTGATCAGTGACAAAAGACATCAAGATGCCTCATCACAATTTCTTCCTCTGAAGAATTGCAGCTGCGATTCAAGACCTGCACAAAAGAACACCAGGAAGGCTGCCACTGCTAGGAAGTTAAGAAATACATGAAATAAATAGCTCATAAAATCTCCCTCCTCCATATGCAGATGTGGCAACCCAGAACAGCAGCCACACAGGGCAACAGGACTCACGCTGGAAGAACACTTTCAAAATTACCATTTCTTAATTTTTGACTGTTTTGCAACCAGAAAAAAAAATCGCTTCTTTTAACACTTAGTGCCATTTTTATGTTCTTCACTAGGGGTCTTCTGAATGCCACAATTACAGCGGGGCAAATACAACATCACATTCTTTGTACCAGTTCTCAGAGGATCAATATTGAAATTGAACCTCCTTGAGACCATCGACCTTTTTGTTCAAGGTACGTAATCTTTCCTAATATGAGCTTACGTGTAGGTTTTGTAGCACAAAATTCCTTCAGGCACACGCTAATGCTTTTTCCTCCTGGACTAAATGGTTGGAATGAGCTGCTTTGAAAGCTGTCACCATGACATAAAACCCTCTATTTGCTTCTTCCTTCACTGCCAGTAGGCAATTTTATTTCATAAACAATCTAGTTCTGGGCTGATGTTGCCCACAGCTAGGGGAAAAAAAAAAAAAAGCTACAAAGCCAAAAGGTAATCTTTTCAAAACACACATTTTAAACATCCCATAAGGTCTAACCATATGTACAATGTCACGTAAAAATAAATGGGAATATTTCCACACTACAAATGAAGTAGCTGGTTGAAGCAGAGGAGAAAACAGCAGCAGAACAGTTATGGCATCTTGCTAGACATGCAGAGGGGTTTCCCAGACTCTCAGCTAAAACTCCCCCCACTGACACAGCTGAAATGGGCATATATGTCCATGGCCTCAGGGAAATTGCAGCTTAACCCTGTGAGATGATCTAATGGCACCTCAGAGGCTTTGACCTTGATCATCAATGCATTCAGGGACCATTTATATCTCAGATGGTACTCATCCTCAAATAAGAAAAAATAATTTTATGCCAATTCAATGCTCCTCTGAAACTGCTTTGCAGATTTGCTCCACTTTTTTATGAAAAAGATTCTCCTGACAGCAGAGTCAACCCAAACCAGCCACGAAGCACTGACCACTCCACCATCTGAGGCGAGGAACTGCTCATCATCTCCTGATCTCATTCTTTGTTCTCTGGACTCCCAAACCAGAACAGAGCAGCCCTGGCACTTCAGGGTATTCCCTTTTTTTTCCAGGACACCATTAAAATGATGAGGCTATGGCATACAGAGGCATCTGAAGGAAAGTGAATTTTCAGTTATCATCAGTGAATTTTCTAACACAAAGCCTTTTTCCCCCAGAGAAAAGGAACAAAGGAAGTATACAAACACAACCAAATAATACATATTACCATTCATTTTTCCAGACTTAACGACTCCATAATTCTATACTTTCTCAGTAACTTCTACAGGTGAAGCTTCTGAAATGGCAAATCACAGCTGAACTTTTGGGAGTACTCTTCCTTTATGGTAATATACCTACCTTTGACTCTTGCTCATCAATACAATATCTGCCTGCCTGCAATTCCACAGAAACAACTTAAAAAGCCAGTAATATCTTGATTCTCCTTTACCCAAATATCTGCTGCAATTGAAAGGAAAGTCAGGAGCAGATGAAAACCTATTTTCACTAATGCAATAACAATAATTCCATAAACATATTAACAATTTCCTGCCTCACTCTTAATTTTATTTCCTCTCCATTATATTCATTTAGGAAGATAATGATACCATTTGTTATACTGTTCTAGTCTTTGTTAAGCATCCAGGCTAGGAGTGAGACAAATGAGGTCGTTGGCATTTAGACAAAAAGGCAGATACTGTGGGATATAATTTGGGTATAACAAATTATTAGGCAGGTACGTACCCGTAATTGGTACTTAGTTCTGCAGGTTTATTACAAATGTGGCACACGTTTAATGGGTCCACAATGTGCTTCCAGCTATTACTTGAGAGAGTAAATACTACTCAGGCAAGTTCAGCAGGGTTCAGGGCAAACCCTCACTGATGGAAGCCTGCAGAAGCCAGTGCTGCATGAGCTGGGATTGATCAATATGTTCAGTGTAATTTATGGGGTATTTTTTTTCATTTGTTTGTTTTATTTTTGACTGGTTTGTTTGTTTGTTTTAAACTTTATTACTTCAAATTAAATTTATCTGTAATTTCATTTGTGGAAAGTGGAGAGAAACCATTAAACCAGCACGATTTCAAATAAACCCTAATTATGTACAAGTGCAAATGCATCAACAGGGCTTGGACATGCAATTAGATTGCTAATTATTATTTTTAAAAAAAAAAAAAATTACTCCAGATTGCTATGCACACTGTCAGGTCCTGAATTCACAAAAGATAGCAGCATCTTAAGCGTCCAGGGTAGAAGCTTCTGCTATTTTTCTTATAAATATAAAGATATAAATGATGGATGGAGTCACCAAGGGGATTCACAAGAGCCTGGCACAGCAGGAGGTGTTGATGTGTCACCTCACCCTTTCCTGGCAGGAGTTTGCAGGACTGCGAGGTTGGTTGGAATCATTCCTAAGTTGTGGCTTTCTCCTGGGTGCTGAGAGCTGAACCTGGGCTGCCATGGGAGCAACAGCAAGATTGTAAGAACTGGGCAAGAGAGGACATTTACCCATTCCAGCATTTCAGCATTCTCTTAGCTGAGGGATTTGGGATGGGGAGTTCCGCTAAAATGAATGTATTTTTATAGCTCTGCTTGCCTGCAAAGAAACCTCTCCATGAAATCTTTCCTGTGGAAGTCTTATTTGAGTCTGTCCACAATCCTTTGAAAGCCTGATGTCCCTTACAAACACAGAGCCCACTCCAACAACCACCCAACAGGAGCAGAGCTGGAAGAAAGAGAAACCAAAGCGCTCCTGTAAAAATTTCCATCCCCAGGGTGTTAAAGGAGCATAGAACTCACACAAAGAAAATTAAAGAGGAAAATAAACCCGCTCTGCACAAGCCACCAATCAGTAGAATCTGATTAGTGATAAAAACAGATCGGCCCAGAAAAAGATCTGGAAGAAGCAGGAGCTTGCTAATGATGCACCTCATGAGCTTCTCACTTGCTGATGTGAAGGAGATCTTAATCCTCCAAGAAAAATCACCAGAGGTTAACAAAAAGCTGTGTTAATATTTTTAAAGCATTTTCCTGTTGATAATGTCTTCATGTTTCCAGATATTTTGGAGAATTTATAAATCATGGCTCTGGTAGCAATTAAGGGAATGCAACATGAATCTATCTGGCACAGGTAACCTTTTCGTACCAGGATTTTGCCAGGTAATATTTCCAGCTGCAATCTTTCTGAAATGCTATTACTGCTTACAGAAATGCAAAACAAATCTGTCATTTACCTTTTTCTTTTCCCCCACAAACACAAAAAGAATAAAAAGACTGTGAAAGTATTTCACAGCATTCCTAATTCCCCTTGCCTAAAAAGGAGCTGAAACAGTTTTCCAGAGCACAGCCCATGAATCAGGCATCCTATGAAATGCAGATTGCAGCACTGCTCAGTGTGCATCCATCCATCCCAGCCAACTTCCCTGCTGGACCTCTGGATTCAATGGTGTGAGATTGATCCAGCCGAAGGACTCAGCTCATTCCTAGAGCTACATGCTAAAAATGGCACTAACAGTAAAAAGCGAGAGCAGAGATGGAGGTAGGAGAAGACAGGAGCCAGATGAGCCTTGGTTTAAGAGTGAATTTAGTCTCTTTGGGCAGCTGTGGCACAATAGGATTTGCTTTAAGTACTTTCAGATCCCATATGATGAGTGTGAGTGCACCCAGGAGAGAGAAAGGCTAACGCTGCCCCATGGCTTAGGTGGCACTCCATGTGCCTGACTCTGCTTCTGCCCTTTGGGATCTTTTTTAAAAAAGCACTCTCTGGATTTTCTTTGCATATATGAACCCCTCACAACTCACCTGCCCTTTTAAGGCTGTGATAAATAATACCCTACTGTGTGAGCAGCCCTGGTGTGAGCAAGGACACCATTCCTAAGGTGAAGTGACCACAGGGAGGAAAGGATCGAGGCACTTTCTCTTTAATCAGCACTTCCTTTTTTATATTTTTTTTCCAGGTATACAGTACCATGGTTACTTTAACTACCGTCTGAGATACTTTTCCTCTCAGCAGCTCCTTCTGTCTCTCCTTTTTTCTCACTCACATATTTCCACATCATTTCTGTTTTCACAAAGCTTAACTTGGCTATAAGACTAACTTCTGGTCTCATTCCCATATTCTGGGGACTTGCATGGTTTTCCATTTCTCAACAACGGAACAAAGTCAAGCCATACCAACTGCAGACATCGAAAACATTGACCAGGAAAATACTTTAAGTCAGGAGCCACAAGGAAAAAAATCCTCAAGTTGCTTAAATTTTATACAGACTAGATATATACACTGTACACCCAGTGTTCTATTCCTGCTGATATCTTTGGCTGTTTAGGCGACAGTCTCTGTCAAAATCCATTTCAATAACACCCTAACTGCCACAGCAGCCTTCTCTCATTTAGTAGATTCAATCACTACTTGCTGATGGAAGGCAGAAATCACAGCTACAAGACGCCATTCACAGTACATTTCTCCCACGAATTTAATGTTTTTATCACTTACAGTGTTTTGGACAAGATTCCATGTCTTGCTCAATGTATCATGAAAAGGGAAAACAAACGTGAGGGAGCAGCAACAGCTTTGTCACATCTTTACTGAACTCATTAATCAATATTTGCACCATTAGTGAACCAAAAACTAGCTGGACAGCAAAAAACCCAGAACAGTTCCTGTGGCCTTGGGCCTTTTTTCCCCTCCAACACAAATAATATGCCTGTATTTCATATTTCTAGAAGTCACATCCATTATTCAATTATTCAAAACACTTCAGCATAATTCATATTTTATGAGCCCAGAGTAAAACCAGGCTAACTGGTTTGTGCCAGATTATAAATCCAATCTGGGTACTCAAAGCACTTGGGTCAGATTAGCAGGATTTCATTCTTTTCTCAGAAAAAAAAAATCCATTACATTGAAAAGTCCTCATCACATACAGTTGAAAAGTGAGGGAAAACTGTCATCAAATGAATGAAGACACTTCCAAAGAATACGACCCATCCAATCTTTGTTGCATGAGGAAAGAAAGATATATAATCAAAAGTAATATAAGTAAGTGTTTCATGTATCTCTTTTCCTACCAAAACAAAAACAAAACCAAAACAAAAACAAAAAAACAACCAAACAAAAAAAAACAAAACCACAAAAAAACCCAAAAACACCTAAAAATATCTGGGAAACACTTGTATATAATAGAAAACATTCATTTTCAGACTTCTTTGGGGTTATATATATATATTTCTGGCTGGGTAAGTAGATTATCTGAACTAATTTCCTTTCCCTGCACATTCTGTACACTGAATTGAGGAGTGTGGTAGGTTTTTTTTTGCAGTGAGAAATGCTCGCTTGAGGAATTCCCTCTGATGCGTTTATCTGATGTGTTATTGACAACATTAACTAATGACTATTCATTAAATCCAGAGAACATCTTTACAGCCTGCTCCCCGGCCTGCTGAAAAGAGCAACAACAAAGCCATTAGGAAGCATCTGAAAATCCTGCAAGGATCCCCTGTGGCAGGATGTTCCCCCCACTTCATCCCTCAGATAGCTGGCGCATGTGGATGAGATAACCCAGGGGAGAGCTGCCTGACAGGGGGGTTATCTCTGGCACCAAGAGGGTGAGACCCCCCCCCAGCTAAGAATAAACATCTTTGTCTGGAGAGGGAGATGTGGAGAGAGATAAAAAATGAGATCTCACGGACTGAAATACGCTGCTTTTACACTATAAAAGCGGTATGAATTTTCCCCGAGATGGAAGCCTCCTACACACCTTGGAAACATGCAGGACTTCTGTCATTAAATCTGGATAATCTCTGTGGATACTCTTCCAGAAATTGGGAGAAAGGACCATATGTATGTCCCATCAGAAACTGGATGGTAAGATACACTGAATCTTAATCTATACTATTTCTTTGCTAGCTATAAAAATACGGGTACCTCACTCATGCTCTGAGTTGTTTATCTGCTACTGGTGCTTCTTTTGCTTATCCTGTGTACTAAGTAATCTGTTAAAGTCTTATCTCTGTTTTCCTTGGTCTATTCCATAAATAATTAATGCTGCAATGGGCCATTATAAAGAACCTGAAAAGCGAGAGTGGGTTTTGGGCCTCAATAAAGTTACTGTCCACTGCCAGAGACAGGGATTTGTCCAAACACTCTTCTCTCCATTTGTAACACACCCTTTCTGGAAAGCCCCAAATAATCTTGTCTTCCCAGAGGGTCTTCTCACTTCACATGGGGAAAGGCCCTGATTTTAAAAGGTGTTAAACACTATATCCGTCAATAAAGTTTCACCTGTAGGCTCAAAACTGAGAACTCGTTTTGCAAAACTATTAAAACTCCGTATTATTCAGTCTGCAAAGATTGCTTTTCTCGTTACCATGTTTTACCTTCAATTTCCATGGCAAAAATGCAACCAACACATAAAGGGCACAATGGATCTAGGTCATACCTTCCAAGGATGGTACCTGGCAGTAAAATGCAGAGCTGGATACTGCTTTTCACTGAGTGTGCACAGTGGCTGTGGTTTGTTTCCTTCAACCTCCCCTTTCCAACTTCACCTCGGCTCTGCTTTGCCCTTTTTGCAGCTGATTTCTTGCTTACTTATTACATTGCCTGTGTCCTCTGCACTAAGGTTGCAGAAGCCAAAAAAGAGAGGTTTTAAAGAAATTGTCTTCAATTTTTTTCTTGCAAGGACGAGAACTCCCTGTTCACTCTGCATAAAGACTGTGAGTGCTTAGTCTGCCTTTGAGGAACTACAAAGACTCTGAAATTCCACAAGAAAATTTCGGATTCTCATTACTGCTGTGAACCTTATTCAAACCCAGATTTAGATAAGCAATTAAACTAGAAATACCAATTATTGCCATCAGCTTTTCTACTCACACTTAAGGCAAAATTCATTGGATCGCTGATGAGCCTCACTATCCTCATCTCTTAATTTCAATTCAAATTCATTTTCAGTGACTAAACTTATTTGTTCACATAATCAGAAGTCTTAGGAAATATTATTTATTACTGTTTCATCAACTGTGCCTGATGTTATACCATCTTCATAGACCGGGTAAACCAAATAATAAGTGCACATCAAAGGCTGATGGTCATGAACAAACAGCCATTTCCAAAGAGCATTTTCCATCACCACTTACACTGTTGAGTGGCACAAATGAAAACTAGACCAAATGCTTGAGGTGCAGCCACTCCTTCAGAAAGGAAACAAAAGCAGGATCTTGTCATCCCTGCATTTTGGTGATGCCAGATGGAAGTGGACAAGCTACCCAGTTACACAGCCAAGCACACACCCTGTGTTTGCTGCAAGTTAATAACTGGCCTGCAGACACGACACGCCAAAATCAATGAGTGCACCCGGAGGGATCCTGTAATTTACCCTGCTGCAAGGCTGAGAGTACAGGGCAACTGCTTATCCACAAAGGGTGTGATTACCCAGCAGGAAAAAGGAATTTCATGCCCTTGCAACGCCCTCTCTTTGACAACCACTTGCTCCGTGTGTTCAGCAGCACAGGGCTGCAAACCACACCACGGAGTTAATAAACAGTTTCTCCAGGAAATCTCTTCCAAAGCACCAAGTGACTGCACATTTCTGTGCATGCAGCTGACCTCTGCACAACAGTGAATTCTCAGGCGGTATCCAAAAGTGATGGACCCGTCTGCAAAATTATTCTTTCACCAATTTAAATGTTTGACAGCATCCAGCAGATTTAACTTGCACGTAAGCAGAGATATGGTAACTTGCCCCATTTTCAGCAGTCTGAAATTTGAAGGTGAACACAGATTAATTATCTCTTTTCTTAAGCTGTTGCCATTTTTAAGATAGAGTTTCAGCTATCTAGCAGAGAACATGCCTATAAAGTGAGGATTAAACAAACTCGGAATTGAGTAGATGGTTTATTCGAGATCAAAAGATAGGCAGGTGTCAAAATCCATCTTGGATAATACACCATCCATCAGCTTTGATTCTCCTCCTAAAGTATACATTTTTCCTTCCAGAGCTACAGTAATGACATTCCACACAGCACATCATGCCACACTTCATATTCTCCTATAAAGGTGATTTTCATTCTTGTTTCTACCTAAGCTTGTGTCCGAGCTTAACTCAAGTTTTGCGTTTTTGATAAAGTAAATAACATAAAAATATAACTGGAAAAAAAATTGCATTATTTCCTATTTTAGACTCCCCAGCGATTACCAGCAGAAGTCTCTGTATAGCCCATTCAGGAGCATTATGCTTCCCTATACAAACTTTCCTCCTAATGGCTTGTTCTTTCAGAATAAGATTACCTCATTAGCATGGTGGAATGAGTTTGGGCAAATGAATGGTGCCTATATTGTCAGTAAAGCTGAAATGCTATTACGTACATTCTTCTCTAGGGAGATTCAGGCAAGATTTAAATCAATTCACTGCACATTTTTTTTTTGCTATATAAGAAGGGGAAGAAAACTGGTACATCTGGTGCGAGCTGACCTTCCCTCAGGACACAAAAGTATTGATCCTGTTTTCTCCAGCATCTGCTAGGTGTCATGGTAAATGCAATTAAATATGTGGTATGCTGTAATTCTCGTTTGTCACGCTTTCCTGCAGGTAGAAAGAGCCTTTCCAAATTCTAACATTTTACCCTTAGAGCATGTGAGCCCACTGTCAAGTGACAACAGCTGGACCTTACTAATCATGAGGTAAGGTCACTTTACATTCCCTTCTGAACTCAGACCTGTGATGTTTCTCTAATGAACAGGTGTCAAATTACCCTTTTCTTCATCATCTGATTTCTTTATGGTATACAGGGCACCATCTACTACCTATATAACACCACAACAGAGCAATTTAAATAAGCAAAGCACTCTAACACACAGAAATGGCCACTATTAATATGTTGGAAGAATACCTGCATTCACTCATATTTCATATGGTGCCTTTCTGGATTTAAAATAGACTTGGTATCACAGATCCAAATGATTTTAAATGCAAACTTTGCTTCACTAACCCACTCAATGATGTGTGCATTATACAGATAACAGCTGGTCTTTTATCTGTGTTCCAAACAGAGATCATGCACCAGATAACTTCTTCATTATTAGCCAACAATATCACACTGAGCTATCTTTTTTTTGCACAGCTGAAAGACTGAGACCTGTGCTATACATCCAGACCATAACCTCCACTCATTCATGGATCTCAATCTCTTCTCAATATCTGGCAGCCATACAGTCCTGAAAGGACTGAAAATCAGCCTCCACTTTTCCTGTACCAGCTACTTCATCACAAATTAATAAGGAAGATTTTTAATAAAATGTCTGCGTTTTTTGGGGTTTTTTCTCGGGTGCAATTTCAAAGTCATTCATGTAACAGTAGAAAATCAAGTCAAAAGGAGGCAGCTTTAGAATAATCAGAGTCTGCTTAGTTTTTGAAAGAGTTATTCATTTTGAAGAACTAGAGCTCAGAAAAATGTTTCAAATTAAAAAAGCAAGTTTTTTGGTCTATGTAACACACATATCATTTGCATGAGGGTTTTAGCAGTACCTTCACTGAATTATGACTGCAGCAATCACAAAGCAAGTGCTTTTACAGGCGACTTGCTTAAGATTTTGACTAAAAACATGCCAAAGAACTCCTCCTCCAAGTCCCCAGCCTCAGAAACTTCTTTACAGGCAGCCTGTTCTTTGGTACCACCATGCACCGCAGCATTATAAGCCAAAAAACAAACCCCACACTGCTAAACCAAAGCAACCCACCTCTGAAATTCCATCATGAGCTTCAATCTGCATTTCTGTGAGCGCTGGAACAAAGGTGGAAAAAAGCCTGGCCACACAGGCAGCATAAGAAATCTTCAAAAACACACTGACTTGCTCTAGGGCAACCTTTGAGTAAAACACCAGAACTCTTTCAGAGCAAGAGCTGTTACTCACAACAGCTTTGCTCAACCTTCAGGACGAATTTCCATAGAGATTTACCCATAGAAAAAAATTTACAGATTGACCTATAGAGGAAAAAAAGCCAGACTTCAGCATAAAAATTCCAGTTCCCAGACGTGCTGGATTTAAGATGCACCTTTCCTTCATATTTTATTAGGAGCCCAGATAGATTTAAATCTCAGACAGACTGGTGAATGACTGCACGTGAAGTACAGCACCACACAGTAGGAATAAAGCTCTGACAGACACCGAACGATCTGTGATGTAAAAACTCGCAGACTTTTCAGGTTTTTACCAAATCTTCAGCCTAAATTACTTTGCTCATCATAGCTACAGAGATATTAACATGGCCTTAGAGCCCTGGAGCCAACTTAATTGGGTACTACAACCTGTGCTGGCTAGTTAAATGGGTCTTGGTAAATCTTTTTTGTTTCCCATCCCTTGCAGATGCTCAGACCAGCACGGGAACCTGAGCAGGATGACCACTTCTGTCGGTCCAAAGTGCAGAAAGCCACTGCATTTCTCTCAGTGGACATGTAAACCAGAATTCATCACTATTAGGAAGAAATAATTCAGTATGAGGGTGGGAAGACACTGGCACAGGTGGCCTGGGGAAGCTTTGGATGCCTCATCCCTGGAAGTGTTCAAGGCCAGGCTGGATGGGGCTTTGAGTGACCTGGTTTAGTGGAAGGTGTGCCCTGTTGGAAAGGTTGGAACCAACTGAGCTCTAAGATCTCTTCCAACCCAAACCATCCTAGGATTGCATTTGAGGAAATGCCTCCATCAACTGGATTAAGACTTATCCCATTTCCCATCATTTTTGGGACAAAGACACAAAAGAAGTTGGGTAAAATTACTCCTTTTCAGAGAAGGGCTGCAAGTAAATACTTCTGGTGCAGGGGCAGCTGATTTCTTCCATCCAAGGAGACCAGTGCAATGACCATACACCTAATACATGTGCCAGAACTAATTTTCTCACAGAAGGAGCCACCCTTCCATCTTCTCCTCCTTTCACAGCAAGAATTTGGCACATTTGGAGCACATATTGGAGCAACTTCTTGCCAGTCACACGGGTTCTGAGATGCAAATTGAACATGGTGAAGAAGCAGCCCCATACCCAAGAAAACTCTTAAATGTGCTTTTTACTCCCCAGTAGCAATCCCAGGAGTTCACTTTCTGTGAGCTGACACTTCACTATGAAACCACATCTATTTCAAAGCCTGCAAAACTACTGAAAGTGCCTTCATGGCATATCTGTATTTTGCTTTGCAAAAGGGGTTGGGGAGTTTTTTCCTCTGCTGATTTCATAGCTCAGAAGAAGGAGGAAAACCTCTTGACTGGATATGATGGCCAGCAACTTTGCACATAGGAAAAACCACAACGTGCTCTCTGCTGCTCAAAGTGAGTTTTCATAAGAAGTGACAAGACTGGAAAAAGATGGTTTGGTATGAAACATTAAGGTTTAGTCCTCAGTCACCAAGCTGAGTTTTTGACAGAAGAGGAAAAGGGTAGACAAGCAGCTCCCAAAGTGAGAAACTCCTCAGGACAGCTAACTTTCTGTTTAAGTACAAAACCAGGCTTGACTGTAACCTCAGTGGATCCTGATCAAAGCAGGCCACCTGCCTTTGCCAAGCACACCATCTGATCTCCATTTCGTATCCACAATAGATGAACTGACAAACTAGCCACAAGTCTAACACAATAAAGGCAAAAAGCTGTCAGCCTACAATAAACTTACCTTGAGGCTACAGGAATATCACCTTTGAATGTTTTCTGCCATTCCTTGATCTGTCTCACCCAATTAATACTAATATATTACTAATATAATACGAGGACTTCAAGGATTTGCTGCCTGTCATCCTGATGGTGATGAAGCATTCAGCACAAGATAAGAGCTGTAAGGTGGTTTTGTTCTGGTTTTAAAAACATATTCAGTGAAGTGAAATTCCAGTATTATGTTGCAATACACTTTTATTAGGTGGAGGTTTATAAACTCTCCTCCAGAATCCTGCGGCTCAAAGCTTCTTTAAAAATGTTATTAAAAAAAAATATATCAAAAACTCACCTGCCATTCAATGTCTTTCTTAGGAAACTCAGTTTCAGATATGCACACATATATATGTATACATAAAAGAATATACCTATAAGTATGTATTCAAAATGCATTCAAATGGTTTATAATTGCCAATATTTCTATCAGCACTAATGCAAGTAAGACATTCTAAACAGATTCTTTCTGGAAAGTTAAAAAGATCTTTTTATTTTTTTCTCCTGCATGAGAGACTGTGAGATTTTCAAACTTTGTCAGAAACGTGCATGCTACACTGGCACAGAGGTTCATTTATCTTGATGAAAACCAGGAATAGGGAAATTTAAGCAGAGCCTCCATACACTTCCAGGGCTAAAGAGCTCCTCTAAAGCTTTTATCTAGACTGAACTCCCACTGGGAGTGTCAACATACCTTGATCTCTTTGTGCTCTATTCCCCATCTATAAAATGAGGATTAGTCTATGCCAAAAAGGAGCTCTGCAATATATTAGAGTGTGTCAGGTTCTTCAATCACATGAGCCACAAATTCCCAAGTACCACTGCAAAGAAGTGCACTTGAGTCCAATGCAAAAGAGGTTTGGGCTTTAATTCAGTGTTATATTTTAACATATCTTTCTAAAACAAAAAGTCTTCTCCTCTGCAGAACCTGAACAAAAAATAATCTCCTGAACTAGCTGCAATCTCAGCATAGTAATTACTCTATCTTTTAGCACCTGATTTTAAAAAGGACACTTACTGAGAAAGGAAATACGTGATTCCCTGCATCCAGCAGTACCATGAACTAAGAAATATTTATAAGAAGTCTACAAATGCATTTTAGGGCCAGAAAACAACATATTCCAGGGAAGATTATCTTATTTTGCATATCTCTAGACACTGGATCTAGAGATCTGCCATAAATGCTCTTAGCTGCCAGTTAACCTTTGATTTTAACAGGCAGCCTACGCCTGACATTTAATTAGCAACCCAATTAAATATTTTGCTGTTCTCAGCTTGTTTTATCATTTAGAAGCTACAGAAAGAAATCAAGACAGACTTCCACGAGGAAGAATTTACAAGTGTCTTTATTAGCTGTTAGAACAGTCATTCTGGCAGTGTAATGAGATCAGGGCTTGGACCATTTCCTTAATACTGAGATGTTCGTCTTAGATCCTTAAAACCATTCCCAGGGATTCTTTCAATAGTTTTATGAGAATGACACGATAGTGAGAAAGAGAGGTATTAAGATTTTATGTACTGGGTGCAATACTGCAACAACATTAACACACAGTTCTCCTGCCAAGGTTTGATAGAGAGATGCTCCTGGAGACAATGGTCTGTGGATGGACAGTGAGAACTAAAGCAACGATCTGTAGGATTTTCTGCCTTTTCCTAAGTCGAATTCTACCCTCCCTACAAAGATTTCACCATCAGCTACTTATATCCTGTGAAGTTGTTAAGGCACCTGCTCAGGGTGGTTTCATTAGGTTTATTATGCAGTTAACTAATGATCCTGCATATCTGAAAAATTATTAAGCTCCTTTATCTCTTCCAGCCCAGGAGAAGCTGGTGGTTTTTTTGGGTTTTTTTTTTGTTTGTTTGTTTGTTTGTTTGTTTGTTTGTTTTGTCCAGCTATTCTCTTTTCAGATAACTTTTTTCACAGTGTTTTGTTTCTGGAAAGATGCTCCCATAGGAAAAAAAAAATGTTTCTGGAAGTTAGAACTTTTATGGAGAAGTCATTAAGAAGGTGCTGATCCAATCCATAGCTGTCTGCCTGTCACCTGCTGGCTGACTGCTCGTGGAATATTGAGAATCTCTCCATGCAAACAAGTGAAAGGAAGCCTAATTCCATTAAATCCCTCAAGTTGTTACTGTTTTGTACTATGCCTGCATGTCATCCTTTATTATGCATTCCTTCATGTTTGCCCCAAAATGCAGCAAACATCAGAGACCCCCCAGGAATTGAATTTTTAGGCTAATGGGGGCAAATTGAAGTTCCCCCAATCAACTTAGACAATCCAGTAGGCTGCATCACCCAGTTTTAGTGTGCATCAAGAATGTTCACGTGACAGCTGAAGCAGAGTAGGAAATGTTCTGTGTTAAATCCCACCTTGAATTACTGCACACAACCCTCCTGTGCTGACCAACCTGATTAAGGGCATCTGAAATCAATTACCCTCTCTTGCTAGCATGGATCTGGGATCTGAGACTGATGTGCATCTTCAGCAGCAAGGAAATCCAGGCAGGAAAACTTTGTACCCAAAGCCACTAGCTTCAGGTTTTATTTATGCCATTGTATTTATTTAGAAATCAAAAAGAATTTTTTTTTTAATAACTAATTATGGAATTGTTGAGGCAACAGCCTGAAATGTCATCAGTAAAAGTCTCCCTTTAAGGGTGTCTTATTAGAAGATCTGTTTATAGATTTTTTGAAAATTATTTATCGTTCTTTAAATCAATTTGAAAGTGACTAGCACCACATAATTTTCTATTTGTGCTAATTACAAGTAAAGAGCAATATTAGGATGAGCTGGTTATAAATAAAACTTGAGCAGCATATTGATGTTATTTTATAAAGCTTAAGTTGTGCCAAGTTAATAATGGAACTCGGACCATGTGTGAAGAAACAGGTTTGATTAACCCTTGCTGTGCTAATAGCTGAAGAACATTTCTATTTCATTAAAAAGTACTGTGCTACACTAGTATTTCTATCATCCTTCTGCTGGTGGTCAAGGAGTTAACAAACATCTGGAATGTGCCTCTTAAAAGAACAGGAACACATTCAAACTACTTTTATCTTGGAAGTGATTTGATGGATCTGATCTTCTGTGGTATAAAACTGGAGGGGCTGTCACATACAGTACCCAAGCAGTTTGAAGGGAAAAACATTTCCAGCTGTACCATACAGCAGTTTCCAAATAACTCGGAATACATTTAGGAAATGATCTTTTCATGAGAAAGGGGCTAAGCTGTATCACAGAATTGAAGGAGAGCCAATAAATATACACTAAAACTAGGATTTTAAATTTATTATTGAGTATTTGACAACTGGATTTTCTGAATTATGAGCTCTGTCCTCCCATTACTGAACTAACTCCTTTTTCCTTTCTGTATCTCGAGCAGTAATAAAAGTTTTGAGTTTGGGTGGAAGAGTTTTGTTTGATTAGTTTTTCTGTTGCCAGCACCAGCTAATACTTACTATGCTTTGGGCACAATTCCAACAGGCAACTGGCTAGATGATGGTGGTGAACTCACCTGCACAAGTTAATAAAATCTGAGAAAAGCACAAGAACTGAAATGAGCTGAATGGTGCAGAAATAGATCAGCAGATTCACAGCACTGCAGCACTTCAGTCACAGTCCAGTGAGGTTCTGGCTGTCAGATTTCCCTGTGGGTTAAACGCTGCAGTCTTGGACAATAAATGTTGACTTCCTATTGGTGGTCCATGCACACACCTCCTTTGCCTACCAGGCATATTTACAATTTACAACTGAGCTGCAAAACCAGTAAATTACTCTTTTCTCATTATTCAGTTTTACACATTTGCACAGTGACACACGTCTGCCAGTGCCAGTCCTGCTCCTTGCTTCGGTGCTGCTGCCCAAACTTTCCTCCCTTTCTCAGATGCTTCCTGCAGACCAACAGAGCTACCTTTAACTCCAGCTCTCAGAGAAAAAAAATATCTCCAATTCAAAACTAAGGTATCTATTACATGACTTAAATAATTCCTCCTCAGCTATCATTACCTATTAAGCCTTGAGTTGTATTATTGCAAACTTCTACTTCCAGAAACCACAAACTACTCATTGATCTTCTAGAAGTTTACTCCATCCTCCTCCTGCTTGCTTAGCACTTCATCTTTCCTTTTCCTTTGGGGAGGGAGCAAAAGAGGGGAGGCAGCCTGTCAGTCCCTCCATGCTGGGAGATCATCTGCCACGTGTTTTTGGTTTCTGAAGCTTTGCTGTGTTAACCAGGCACCGAGTGAGCTATGAAACCCCAAGGCAGCAGCTGCCTCATCTAGAGAACATCCTTCTCCAGCAGATGTGTACAACAAGCTTGCAAGTCTACAATATTGAAAAAAAAAAATTGCACTGGAACACTGTAAAAAGAAACTCAAGTAGGTTTTGTCCCATGCCCTCTAATAATTAAACTTTCCCATTTGCTTTCCATGATTATTGAGAAAGAAGCAGTACCATGTGCTGGTTCACAAGGCTAAAAGATGCACAGGGAGAAAACACTAACTCCATCTTATCTGCTGTAAAACCAGCTTTTTTACCCTCAATTCCTCACTAAAGGTGAGGGATGTTCTTTCAAACAGGAGCATTCTGTACTCTGTACACACAGAATTGACATGCAAATGAGTTTCCAACACAATCCAGATTGGCAGAGCAAAGAGGAGGTCTCTGTCCCCAAAAAGAACCTTCCAGGTTTTAATTTTAATTGAAAATCTGAACAGTCCAAAAAGGCTTATTCCAAAACTCTTTTAAATAACTACGAAATTTATCTTCAAAGGTTATCTGTTTTTGAAACACTCCGTAACAACAAAAAGTAGCTTAAACCTGTGCATGAAATAAAAGTTCCCTGACAAAGGAAATAAAAAGAAATAGTTGATTTTTCACAGAGTTCCCATTTCTGGCTGGCCTGATTTCTCAATGGGTGCTTGTACCACAGATGCATTTTGCTGTCTAAATTTGGGCACAAAAAGATCTCCGGCTGTTCCCAGGGACCAGCTGGCTCACGGGGCCTGCAGTGCTCCATTGTGGGACTCTCATTTTCAGCCCTAAGAAACATTTCTCAGTGGTCAGATTTCTCCTAATTATCCTAATTATTATTTTTTCCTAATTATCTCAGAGATACCAAAGCTAAGTCAAGGTCCTTAACGTTAAGGATACTTGAAGTTATAACGTTCCATGAAAATGAATTATTTTTTGAGGAAAGAGCAATGCTGTCACAAATGGACATCTCTAACTGTATTTGGAACATCTTATAGGCACTGAGGAACTTAAAATTAAACTGAGACTTAAAATTAAACTTATTTTATGCTAAAATAAGCATAAAAAAAAAGTAAATTATTATCCAACATAAAATGCAATGGATTTACCCATTACATGCTTACACTGCAGTTCTTTAGGTCAATTTTGCACCTATATACTATCTGACACTATTAACTTTAGGAAAAGGCAAGATAAAAATTACAATTAATTTATATATTAAAAAAAAAAAAAAATTGAAGAACTTGGATTAATTAAGCATATTCTAAGCAACTGCTTACAAGGATTGACCAAAAAACCATTTTAAGGCAGACAGTGGCAAGAAACACTACTAGTGTCTTTTGGGATACGCTTGATGAACAACTTGTCAGATGTCGCAATCAATAAGATACCTTTTATTTCAACATGTTACACACAAGTGCTTACAAATGTCATCTTTTACTGCCTCTTTGGAAAGAGACTTGACAGAGGAAGGAGACACCAGAATAAGTCTTCAAAGCCAGCTGAAACGACAGCACTGGCAAAAATATCCTTAAAAAAAAAAAAAGAAAAAAACGTGGAAGTCCACCCAAAAAAAAAAAAAAAAAAAAAAAAAAAAAAAAAAANACTCAAATGCCTTATTTGTCTTTGAGAGGGACAGCAAGTCTGCATACATGAAGCTAATGAAAGGATTTCTCAATTTCTCCGAGCGCAGAAGTGCTTTAAAACCTTGCTGGGACGTGCAGATACTCATTAAACACTACGAGCTGCTCACAGGCAAATGGGCAGAACTTCCTCCCATGGGAACAGGCAGCAGATGATCGAAGACAAGCAAGGCAGAATAAAAACTGGCTAATATGACAGTCGAGGCTGGAAGGATTTGCTGAGATAAGAGATGGTTCTCGGCGTTCTGGCAAGGGTATTGTTGTCAGACGTTCTGCGATTTCCATTTACAGAGAGTTTCACTGCTCTTTTTTGTTCCCAGAATTAGCATATCAGAAGATGAAGCCTGGAGCTTTATGGTTTTTTTTGTTTTTTTTTTTGCTTATTAACTACTCAAAAGCCTGTGTTTCTATACCTTTTGATTTAGAGTACAAAGAAAAAAAATGAAGAATAGAATTCTAGCCATCTTTCAAATTTCTTGCTTCCCTGAAAAATACTTGCAGGCTATCTTGGCAGATGAAATTACGTAGACCCTGCTCAGATCATCAGAGATAGTGCAATGGTGAGCACCAAGCAAATTTAATTTCACAACTGATATCACACAGCGGATTTGTGACAATTTTTTCAATGCAGCCATGAATTGTAGGAGCAATTTCCTCAGAATTTCAAAAACTTGAAAAATTCTGAAAGGCTGTACAAAGAAAAATTCAGCATCAGATATGAACAGGATAAATAAAAATAGACTGATTGCATTAAACAATCTTGAGTGTCTTCATAGAAATGGAATGGTTATTTCCATTGTACGAAGAAAATAATCTGTAATAGTCTGAGGCTTCTTAAAAGAAGTGATTTCACTGAAACCAAAAACGTTTATGCTCCAAGAAACAAAGAATAAGGAGGCTGAATAAGAGCTATGTCAGATAATTAAAAACTTTAAATATAGAACCAACTGCCTCATAACTCATATACAGGAAAAAAAAACTGTCACAAGAAAGAGGGAAAACAGCTCTCTATGAATAAACAGGCACACACACTCAGTGAATGGCTTCAACAGTGTAAAAAAGAGATGGCCATTAAAACCTCGAAGGAAAACCAAAGATTGGGTCTATGGATATGCATCACCCTGCAATGGAAATGTGTGGAGATCAGCACAGAAATAAATTCCATTACTTTTGCTCCATGCTCTACCACTAAGGCCCTTAACAGAAGTGGTGGTGCATTGCAAGCAGGAATAAAACTGAAGGCAAGAGGAGACAGAAGAAAATGGCAATCATTGGGTAACGAGTAGTAAAAGGGTGTTTCTTTAAAACTGTGTTGGGAACAAAAGGAGTCACAGCAATTTTTCTTGTTGATTAGCGAGCAGAAGTGACTGGTTGTTAATAACGCCGTAAAAGGTAGTAGCAGTCAATAAATCTCTCCTCCTGTATCTGGAAAATGAGTCAGTAGATATGGCACGCCACTTAATGATGATAACATTTATCTTTCGTTCAAAAAGTAGCCAAGGCTGATGTTTAAATGAAGCTTCTAGATTTAGACCCTTTTTAGGCAGCAGGCCTGCCTAAGCTTCAGGGCAACACCTTCAAAGAGTGGTTCTCAAGGAGCAATTTTTACCATCAACATCAATTTTGAGTAACTCTTTGAACAGCACAGAAATTCAAGAGGTTTGGAAAAAAGCAAACATGCTAACGTAGCAAAAAGTAAGTAGGTAGAGACCTGCCACCTGAAATCAGGGAAAAATTATGGAATAAGCATCACAACTGTTTTTGAAGCAATTAAAGAAGGACTATAGAAGTTAAAAAGTGTTTATGGTCTTGTCAATCTAACTCAAGATCTGTGGCAATGACATTGCACACTATGAGGTTAATAAAGTTAAAGGTGCTGAGATGATGAATTTCCCTGAGGTATTCAAGTCAGTGCCAAGTAATATTTTGCTTAAGAAATAGGAAAACTACAAATTTAATGCAATACATTAGATATATCAAAGATCAGCTAACTGACAGGTCTTAAAATTGAATTGGATGTTCTCCAAGCAGAGGCCAGAGAGGACCAAACATCTAGCAAACTGCTACTGAACATAAATCCAGAAACAAAGGGGAAAAAACCTTATTTAAGGAGTGAGGACTTTATCCTAGAAAGCAGCAAGTGAAAAGGACATGCTGCTCACAACGAGTAAAGGTGTTGGGCAGCCACCTGATGCTACTGCATCTTCAAAAACTTCTGACAACCTGTCCAAGATGGGAGAAGAGGCTGTTAGAAGAAACAGGCCAGTCAAGCTCACCTCACTTCCTGGGGAAATGATGGAGGAAATTCCCCCAAAGCCACCTCCAGGCACATAAAGGACAAGAAGGGGACAGGAAAAATCATCAGGGAAGCACTGAGGTCAAATCCTGCTGGACAAACCTGGTTGTCTTCCACGACTTGGAGGATATAAAGGAGGACTAGAAAGAGGGCTGGTGACCTCCATTTCAGTAAAGCTACACTCACTACAGTACCCCATACAATTGGATAAATTATTTATAATGTGAGATCTTGAACCTTGGAGAGATTCAAAACCCAACTGGACACAGCCCACAGCAGAGCTTCGAGGAAGGAAATTGGAGAACACGTCTCCAGAGCTCCTTGCCAGTCTGAATTCCTCTGATTCAGCTCTACAATCAACCAAGGACCAGCTCCTAATACAACATAACGGAGTCTTTAACCTTGCAGATTAAAGAAAATGGGTAAAAAAAAAAAAAAAGAAGTTCACTAAATTCAGGCTAGAAATAAGGGGATAAGTTAACAGCAATGTAAGTAGAACTTTAATGACCTTACCAGCGACGGTAAGATGTATTCAAAAATTAAGACATTAAAGTCAGAGTACTCCAATGTATTCAGAAATTAAGACATTAAAGTCAGAGTACTTCGATATCTTGTGTGCTCCAGAAAGCCTGTGACTTCATCACCATCCTCTTCCCCAGCCTTGTAATTTGTGCATCTGTGACAAGAAAGCGATGGGTTTTTCCCCCATCTTTATCCTTAGGAGAACTGTACTCCATTATCCCATAGATGGAAGGGAGACATAATAAGGGAAGGTGAAACAACTGCAGAGAAAATAAACCGAGAGTAATGTTCCCGGCGTTCAAGAATCCAAACACTGAAATTAGTCCCGGCAGAACGTTAAATCACTGCTCCAGGATGCCATCACAAGGATAAAGCTGGGTAAACTATTAGGAGCTCTACAATTGCAACTATCACTTGGGGAGAAATTGTGACAGAAAAGGAGTGATAGGCACATCATGTTGTGAATATACAGCATCACTTCTTAAATGTTTATATGCCCACAGTGTTTAGAAAACAAATGCTCTGTGCATAAAGCGACATAATAAAAATTCCTTCTGCTTCACGAGACCTCATTCTTAGTGAAAATATTTTTCCCTATAAACCTTTGATGTACACATCTTCTAGAGCCAAAGAAGTTAGAGACTTAAAAAAAAAAGTCACTAAGTAAAAAAAACCTGAAAAACACACAGAATGTAGTCAGAGCATAAAACTTTGCCTGTAACATTTATATGGACCCAAAATGACAAGATTTACAGGATTCCTTTTGAAACCTTCTGCACTGAAAACAATATTTTGAAAATTTTTATTTTTTGATTACCACGCTATTCAATGCACCGAACTGCATGGATGCAATTTCAAAAGAAAATTAATTATGATTGGTCATAGCATCACAGGCAATTTGAAGAAGTTAATTACACATTCAAAGTGCTTCTGTCTTCAAATTAAAAGGAGAACTGACACCAGCATTACTTAACGTAATTATATCCTTTTACTCATGTATTTTGACCAGTGTGTAAGTTAGTTCCTGCCATCAAGACAGTTCCATTGTAACATTCTGTTGGTTGTTTCCCCAGATGACAAATGCTCAGCCCAATGGATTTAAGGCATAAAAAAGCCCAAGATATTGCCAGATGTTGAGAAAAGAGTGGCACAAAAGCTTCAACAGCTCACCCCTATTTGGATCCTCTTGTACCCTTGACATTTGGGGACACACATTTCCCACTTTAAATGTAGGTGAAGACTCAGCTGCCACTTGCAGTTATCTTTTATCCTCTCTCTGCTATCAGACCCTGCCTTCATCTCTGACCACCCACACAGCCTCATGGTTTGAATTTCAATGGAACAGACGTTCTGTGATGTCCACAACATATACACTCCTTGCCATATGCACTTCTGTCACCACTTCCTAAGGATTTTTCCAACACCACTTCATGACAACAGGGCCAAATGTTTCCCCATCCACAGAAAAAAATGAAGAGGAGATGGGAGAAAATTCCCTTCCTTTATAAAAGGGAAATAATTTCCCCTGTAGCAAGTTGTGAACTGGCAAACACGAGAGGTGATAAAACCAAACCAAAGGTGGAAAATGCCTGATCAAACCAAAGGTGGGAAAATATATTTCCCAGATTATTTTTCTGGTTGGGTTTTTTTGTTTGTTTGGTTTGTTTGTTTGCTGCTTTTCTTGTTGTGTTTTTTGGTTGGTTTTTTTTGGGTGTGTTTTTGTTTTGTTTTTTTTGGGGGGGGGTGTTTTTTGTTTGCTTTAGGTTTTGAGGGGTTTGTTTTGTTTTCAGTTTTTTTGTTTTCCTAGATTTTGTTTTCTGCCATACTTTTAGCAGAAAAAAAAAATGCTAAGCCAACAAATAAAGAGTATCTTCTACATAAATACTACTGTATTTTCCTGATCGTCATGCAGAATGAACAGCAGTTGCTGTGTGGTCACAATTCCTGAGCTAATGGGTTGTGAGCCTGACAGTGATCCCGCATTCTGGTACACGGATATAAAATGCTGTAAGGAAAGATGAAGTAAAAAAGGAACTTGTATATACATTAGGAGCAATAAAAGGAAGGGGAAGATCCTTTACTTGTAAGTGGAGAAATGGACACAGATGATGCACTCAATGCCTTTTGGCTTCACTCTTCACAAAAATGTTCCACTGTGAGCAAACCCTTAAGCACAATCAAGTTCAACAAAGAAAAAGGATGAAAAAGAGTGCATTTGGACATATGTAGGTTCAAAGATTGACACAGAAGCCCGTTGAAATCACTCCAGAGACTCCAGGGGAATACTGACCATTCTTCTGAAAAATCCATGACTGATGGGAGAAATCTCAAAGGATAGGTAGGAATTAAGTAAGGGAAAACTCGAGAGAATGAGGATTTAGGAAATCACAGAGCAACACATTGCATTTGAAAGGTTCTAATCCAGAAAATACATTTAACCATCCCCAAGTAAACATCTAGAAGGTCACAGCATGCCTGAGCGTGGCCAGCACAGAGCTGCTGAAGACAAATGCTGTCAAACCAACCTAATTCCCTCAAGTGGACTGGAGAGAAAGCACTGAATGGGCTCTGCCTTGGCTTCACTCCTGCTCCTGACACATTCCACATGGCACGCTCCAAAAGCAAACCACAGCAATGTAGGTTAACATGAGACCACAACAGAACAGATGCACGTCCATCTGAACACGTGCTCCCAGGGACAATCACCAAAAACTAGAAAATTTATCAAAATTTTCCTGGCAAAACTAGAAAATGTATCAAAACAATGGCTCTGATGCTTGACTGCTGGTGTCACTAATAACGGAATGAATGCACATATAAAACTGGCCAGTGAAAAAAAAAACAGACAGGAAGATCAATTTGTTTTGAGTATGAAGTTAGAAAAGAAGTCTTGATGGAATGAAGAAGAAGCAGTGTGATATCTAAGACAGAGAAGCGCTACACCTACAACACACAAGTCATAAATACAAATGGGCAGTGCCAGCCTATGCAAACAGGATTTGAGAAATTTGACATGCATCACAGGGTAAGTGACTAAACGCTGTGATGCAAAATTTTCCACCATGGATGAAAACCATTATTCTAGGAATGCACTAAAAGGAGTATAATATGTAATGGCCAGAGCAACTGGTACACTGCCATCACCAGTTCAAAAACAATGAGGTCTCATGAAAAAGGTAAACTGGTGAAAGTATAGAGAAGACCACAAAGGAAATGTTTAGAAAAGTGGTTTTAGAAAGACTTGGAGAAAAAAAAAAATATATGTGTGTGTGTTCAGACTATAAAAGAAAACTGAAGAACACACTGAGACATGGCTGAGTGGACAGTGACCATCAAATGCTCCGTGTATCTGGCTGGGGCAACGAGAACTCATGCCCTGAACTTGGAGCAACACAAATTTAAGGAACTAGAGCAAATCACCTCAGTGTACATTCAGTTAAGCAGTGGAACAGAGCAAGAAACAGCAGAACCCACATAGAGGGGGGGCTGTTTCAAGATAAGATCAGATATGAGTCTCAGGATTAAGTGCCATCACTCAAGACAACCTAGGACTCAGTATTTACCACTAAAATTAATTTAAGCTTTCTGCTTAAGCTGACACAGATAGAGCAGCTGGGATTTCCCAGCTGATTCCCTGTTTCAATGGGGCAAACACATTAATCACAACACACACTTGGCAAGAGCTCAGCATCAACAAGGCTGACCAAAAGAAAAAAAAAACTCTGTGAGGAAGACACAGGGCTGTCACTGTGAAATGTGTGGCAGTAACTGCTGGATGTTTGAACTTTTCCAGTTTGAGCCACAAACTGAGCCAGCAAAATCAGTGTACAGATAGCCTGTCTCCTAAGGGTGAGAGTTTGTAAACTCTGCCTGCTTGGGCTGAAGGCAACAATACAGAGTAATGCTTTTTACTGCTCAAAATTTTCTATGGCTCCTTGTTTCTCGGCCTTTTATTTTAAGATTGCAGAACTACAAAGCCAAAATGAGCACGTGCCTAAAGCAAATACAGAAATAGGATCTCTCAAGCAGCAATTTATATTACACCAATCTTCCGCAAGGGATGTAAACAAAATATAAAGTGCTATTTTAGCATACAGGCAGCCTCGAGGGCTTGTTTGCAGAATGTGCTGGACCAGATTTTCAGTATCTGATGCAAAAAGTTATGCCAGGAAAAAAAAAACCTGAATGCAAAGCAGACTTCATTGCATGTAGCTGTCCCTTCCAGGCAAAAAAAGTGGACCCTGGTGCACAGAGTGACCTGTCCTCAGCATGTCATTCTCTGTTTCTCACAATTAGCAGGGCATCAGGCCAGAAAAACATAAAAAATATGAGCTTCATCCCATTGTATTGTCATGTATCTGGCTGCTGAATTTGAAAATCTTTGTGCTTAATTCCAAGTACACGCTGCCATAGACAAACTGGCCCAAGGATAAAATGCAAAGTGAAACCCTCCTCGAACCCCAGAGATGACAGAGAAGCTGCACAATGACTTTAGGTTTCAAAAAGAAGAGCAATTGTAATTAATTTCTCTTCCTCCGTGAAAAGTTATGTTTGAACAGATCTTGAACACCAGACACCTGATCCTCACAATCATTTGTGAGACAGGTAAATATCCCTTTTTTTTTTTTTTTTTTTTTATGGAAGCAAGTGGAGACAGCTCAAGGTCCAGGTTGGAAGCTTTTCAGCCCCCTGGAATCACTGCATTGTTTCAGTACTAATTCTGTGAAATAGCTGCTCTGATATGGAAGAAAATGTTCACAAGTGGGCTTTAAATGAATTCTCTCAGGTTCACAGTGCAAATCATTATCAGGAATTCCATTTTATCACAGGTGTTTTATATGCTCAGACCATTACATTAAGCCACTGTGAGGACCAATGATAAGCTAATAAAGGAGCACCTGAAAAACTTATTAAATGTGCTTTTTTTTTTCATTACAGATACCCACAGAGATGACTTTTTCAAAACCATGGCGTTCTACAGATTGCTTTACACAGGCAGGGTCACAAATCCACCACAGCCCTTTAGCTTTGTGTCTACAAACAATTTGAAGTGAAAGGTTTCATTCCAGTATGATGCTCATCAGGGATAGGGCTGTATACAGAGAATTTCAGGCCTGCAGAAAGCAAACAACAAAGAAAATGCCACGTGTGAGGGCCACAAGCTGAAAATACACAGGGGAAAGGGCTGGGTGATGGAGACCACATCATGTGCACAAACCTTATGGGGTCCATTTGGAAAACAGAGCAGGCTTCAGTAAGGCCAAATGGCAGCAGACCGGGAAAGAGACACGGGAAAACTCACAGCCCAAAGGAAATTCAGACATAATTCCTGTGCCAGCATTTAGATGAGAGGCTCCTCCTGAGTCAGAAAACCCTGAAGAGGTACCTAAAAACACCCCCAGCCTTCAGGGCTTCTGCTAGGGAGGGCAACTTTTTTGGCCTCATTTTTTAATACCCTCCTCATATTAATTTCAGCTTATTACACCCTGGCATGTGTTCAAAACCAAGAGCCTGGGTAAGCAGCCATGGTAACAGTTCCTGAGAGCCACCCCAGAGTCCCCAGGTGTGTATATATGTATTTTTTTTCTGCTAGGAAAGACGCTGTTTCTTTGGATGTAGCTCTTGACAACACTGCTGCACCTGAGAAAGCCACTTTTATCAGGCTTTCAAATGGAAAAGGTGGGTAATTGGGTAAATTTTAAGCAAATTTACCCACGCCTGGCTGTTTTAATTAGCTACAAAGTTATTAAAAAATAATCACTACAACTCACATAGAAAATGGACAGTAGTTTACAACATGCTGTTTCACACCCTCCCAGGGTGCTATTTTCTAGGTATTTTCTATCTGTGTCACAGATCTGAGAAGCTTTAGAAGTACCCGAATTTACACAGGCAGTAGGATCTTAGGAGCTGAGTACCCACAGTGCCAGATTTAATCTTTTTTCAGCTGTTAGGACATTCTCTCACAGAGAAGAGATCTGCAGAAATGTTCAGGGCAGGCCCCTGCTCTGATCCACCACAAAAACCTCACTACCTTCTAAAAAAAGTGCCTGGGCAAGCAGGTCCGTGCCACGGGGCAGTCAGTAGAGAGCTGATAACAATCTCTACGTTCACATTTCCAGTCCGACCCTCTTCACACCCCTAGGCAGAGAAGTCTATTAGAACAAAAAAGCTTTTAGGCAAATAAAAGCCCCTCACACAAGGAGGATTTGAGTTTTTTTCCTGTGGCCTGATGTCTCTACTTTTGTCGTGCTGTCTTGTCTGTGCTGCACGTACCTCTCTAGAGGTGCCCACAATATTTAAGTCCCGTAAAAAAAAGCTGTGCAACAGGGATTCCAGATGTTATTATTCCTTAAATCCTTGGCAGCACACTCCCCCACAACCTTTTGAACATTTCATTCCCAGGTTATTTATGCACTAAAACAACTTCTTAAATCTGTTGCCAACCACTGCTATACAAACTTACTCTCAGAGAAGCTCTACACTTTTGTGATAAATGCTGAGGGGAGATTAAGTGCTGCTGAAAAACCACGGAGAAAACCATCAATTTATTCTTGTCACTGTAACCAATGCTTATCCATGGTGTTCAATAAATTCATTGCTAGTTTTCAAGGCAAGCAGAGCCAGTGACTTCTAAATATTACACGACCTATCAATTAAAATGTTGTGGATGATCTGTTCATTAATGGTGAGTTGTATTATTACTCTTCAAAACCAATTAATTTTTGTCAACACTGGTCACTTTTAGAAGGAAAGATACAATAGGTTAGCAATAGGGCATCAAAATATGACAAGAAAGCACTGATATTTGGGCTTTAAATAAGATGAATAATGTGGATTAGCACCAGGCCTTAGAACAGTTGGCAATGACAGAGCTTGCAAAATTCAAGGCCTTTCAATTTAGACGTGATTATTACAAAATAATTATCTCCCCCAAAAGCAACACTAGATCCAAGTGCCAACATACCCTCTGCTGCACAAACTCCACTGACACAACCAGGGAAGGCTACAGAAGGGAGATCTCTGACAGTAAAATACGATCAGCAAAAATTTCAGCTTATTGTTTACAGTAGCTCAAAACCATCACGGGCGGCGGAGCCCCAGGCGGAATAAATGAGATGTCAGTCCTTGCACTACAAATAGCAAATGTCAGAGAGGCCCTTGCAGCTTCTTACAAATACACTGCAGGTGAAGCAGACATCTTTGAGAATTCAGACAGGTCCTTTTGCCCTGCTGAAACACGAGACCTATTCTTGAATATTCTTAAATTTCGCCCCATGTGAATACAAAAGATTGAGTCAATAAGATTTTATGGGTCTGGAAGCATCACGCTGGATGTAATGCCAATAAATCTTGTATTTCTTCCTAAAGCAGACTATGAGATACTGTTTTAACTCTTGGGAATGCCAAGATGAGAAAGGAACGTACTTTTGTGTTGCTGAAATGTCAAAACCCCACAACAGACAACATTCCCCTCTGCCATTAATATAACTGGTCTGCACGAGTCACTCACAATGAGATTTTATTAGTTTTCTCTATTTCTTATCCTCCCCCAGCAAAACTAGTGCATTTACATGCCTGTAAAAATTGTTTGTATCAATTCCAAATATTTTTTTCTGATTATTTTGTACTTTCCTCTATTTGCCCATCTTTACTTGGGCAAAAGTAAAGGTATCATTTCCAGTCCTTATATCCTGGAAACCTCTGGGTGGGAGGCATTGGTTAGAAACATTGTTTTTGTGATACATATCATTGCTGCAAACCACTGTCAGTTATTTTCCCTCTCCTCCCTTTCTTCAAACTGCAGTTAATCCTCCAAATCATTTCCTACATCCAGCCATTCCCTCTTCCTGCCCTGGGGATAAATGTCTCAATCTCCTTCTAATCATTCATCATCAAACTCCTTCGCCTGGCTGTTTTGTACCAAACCGAACCCTGCACAAAATGATTTTATCCAGTTTTTCACTCTTACTCAAGACTATATAGACACTGACTGCTATTTATCTATCTATATTTGATAGGCTCAAGTAAAGCTATGAACAGTAAAAAATTAAATTCTGTTTTGTCCTATCAATTTACTACCCAAACTGCTTCTCTCAATCTGTCACATACATCAACGAGGACTTTAGCAAATTCAACTCATTATCTTTTATTTTCTCTGTTTCAGATACTCAGATTATGAAGCAACTTTAGACAGCAGAGTATTTTTCATATAAACCATGGCCAATTCACTGAATTAATACAAACCAATGATCAAGCCCCAGCCCTACACAAATTGCAGAGAGCAGCAGAAAGACACGTGGCCATAGCATGGCACTGATATTGAAAATAAACTCCCAACTGGAGTCAATAATGAAATATGCTTAAAAATCAATTACGTGCCTACTGCGTGGCAATTAAATCTGTAAAATGAAGAAAATCCATTAAAACTTTGGTACTTAAACACTCCCAAGTCACTCACATCCCTGTTTTCTGAAATTCAATTGCATGCCAAGACAATATATTTGACTCGAATGCGGCGGTAAGAATTCATTTACAAGTCTCAAAAATCCCCCAAAGCAATTTTTACCAAAATCTGCAACACAGAAAGGCAGTGTATAAGTGGCCTCAAAGTGCCTCAAGGCACTTCAAAGCAAAATTCTTGTTGTGATGTTAAAATGCAAGGGCAGATGATGTCTGTGATGGTTTCTCAGGCTGAAACTGTTGACTGATTAATATCAGTGGCATCGCTCTGTCTTAACCATCCATTTTTGATTTCATCATAACAAAAAATTCACAGCAACCTTCAGCCTTCACCCAGGAGGTCGTTGGCACAAATTGTTGATGTTAGACTGAAATGGGACATGAAAACTTTGTCACTGAGAAAAAAAGAACCCAGGTTCTGGTTTTCCTACACCACCTGTAGGAAAGCAGCACTGAGAAACTGGATATTAGCCAAGGATGGGGATCAAGTGATCAGTTTGCATCGATGCTAATGCTTTAAAAGAGAAACAATCTTTAGATTCAGGTTATGCAGCTGTCAGGGATGAAAGTGAGGTTATTGCCTTGGTCCAGATGGCAATCTCTGCTGCTGTGGTCTTCAGAGCATCACTGAAAACGATACTGCACTGTTACCTCCTTAATAAAAATGCAGCTAAAAAGCACGGCACGGCAGTGATTTACTGTACACAAGCGTACAGCAACCCTTAATTACCATTATCCCTGCTTCTTCCAGGTGCAGTCAGCAGCAAAAAGAACCATTTTCAATTCTCCATGGGCTCCTCTTTACAATTTAAATGCCACCGCCCAGATCCCCACCCAGAAATACGGGAAACCTTGATAACTTCCCTCGAGCAAACACTGTAGGGAACATTTCTTTCCTGAATTGAAGGGTTGCCTTATTGAATTGCAGGGTTTAAACCACTGAGAATTCTGCTGGTATGTGGGAAAGGAAGAAACATGAGGAAAAAGAGAGGAAAATTAGCATCCCATGCCAGAATAGCTCAGCTATACCTGTTTCTAGATCTAACCATACACTTTAGAGAATACTTGAGTATTTTACTAGACTTTAAACTCCAAGCTACCTCAACACTTTGCCCTCTCCTGCCAGGACTGAAAACACAGAAGGTTTCTGTGAAAAAGTGAAAGCACCAATAGTGGGACAACAGTGGGAGCCTTTGCCGCCATGGAAACCATCAAAAATAATTTATAAAAGAAACATGCATGCCTTTAATCATTTTCTTGCCATCTTCCTGACTTGGAAGTGGTTACAGTCATGGGCATCCAACCTTGGAGCTCCACCTGCCAATGCTGCATACTCTCTACTTTGATACTTCCATTTGATCTGGAATCTGCTCCATCAAGGACACCAGAAACTGATTCTGCACCTACAAGGCCAACAGACACATCGAATCCTTTCCAGGTCTCACACAATTGAAGACACACAGAAAACTGAGCCCTGGGTTAAGTTTCGTTCAAACACAACAGATTTTTGTAATGTTGTAAACATGACGTTCTTAAACCCACAGACATCAAACCCCCAAATATTTCCATCATGGAGCATGATTTGACTTGGCTGTAATGGTTTCTATGCTGCTTGAAAAGATATCCTGTATTCTGCAGAGTATTTCTATGTCTTCACAGTGATTGGAACCAGATGATATTCAAGGTCCCTTCAAACCCAAACCATTCCATGTTTTTATGATCTTTTCTTCAACAGCTTTAAAGTGATAGAATGGTGTAGTCTTTCCTCAAGTTAGCCACAAAGCAGTGCATCAGGAAAGGGGTGTTCACCTCTTTAATTGATTTTACCCCCAGGTTTACCTGCTTTTGCATCATAACCATCCAACAGCGTGCAGAGAAACTGCAGCAACTGGGATGATGCTTCAAGAAAAAAACAAGAAAACCTACTGAAATCCAAGCTGTGACTAATGGCATGCATAAAGCTGAGCAGTGTTGAAGTGTTTGTGTAAAACTGAGATGTACAGGTACAAACAATAGGTTCACATCTTCCTCTTCCACTCATNCTGCTTCAAGAAAAACAAAGAAAACCTGCTGAAATCCAAGCTGTACAAATACACAATAGATTCACATCTTCCTCTTCCACTCATCAGACACATCTACCTACCACTGGGGGCCCTGAAAAGAAAGGGGCCTTTGCAAGGTGGCCCCAAGGCCAATTTATAGATAACATTATATATGTGTGAATTATAAAAGTCTCTAATGTTAAAACATACATAAATGTTAAAGCATACAAAACTCAGTTAATATCAGACCTTGGGGTTGGCAGTGATACTGTGTGTTTTCACTTGGACCACTGTAAAAGTATGTCACAAATTAATAATTCAATTATGCAAATACCGAGTAGAAGTATTTTTAGATTTATATATTTTATATTTAACATACTTTACCCCTCATCTTTTTCAGACAGACAGATATTTGAGATGCATCAGCTGACTAGAAAAACATCCAAAGTTAGGCAGCTCTGTTGGCATTAACCAGAAAGATTGGGAAAACTATGGAACCAATAAAACTGCCATGATTTGTACTTTTCTAAACTAGTTGCTGCCTTCCTGATTTATTAGTGAGAACTTTGAAAGTTTTTCATGAAGATAAATAAAAGCACATGGACAGGAGCATAATACACAGACTCGACAGCTCTGAAATACACTGTTTACAGTGAACAGGGAGAGAGCAACATCTCAGGTCATTCTTTATATCTAGCAGAGCAAAAAATCAGAACTGATATGACTGATAACCACTGTGAGGAGTGCAAGCTCATTTTCCTAAAGATGGAAAACCTTTAGACAAAACTGACCAGTGCCCAGCTTTAAAAAAATTAATGTCCCCTGTGATCCCAGATCTTTCTCAACAAAAATCAAGAGCCCTTTGGGAATGGGAAGAAAGCAAGATCTCTCTCTTGCAATATGACAGACAGAATGTAAAAACGAAAAAAAGTAGGACAGCAAACTGATCAGGAAGATTTGTGCATCATTAAAATAATGCCCCTGGGCTACCACCCCAATAAATACAGGACAACAAAGACGATGATACTTTATCCTTCAAAACTCCCTCTCTGTGACTCACAGGCTGCAATGGATAGTACCCAGAGAGCTGTGAGGGCAGCCACACACAACAAGAGCAGCAGCTCAGCCAATTTTACTCCACAAAGGACAGCGTGAGCACAGACAGGAGCTTACAAATGACATCCTGGCAGCCTGGTAAGGTCGGTGCCAACTCTGCCATTCAATTTGCTGCGGTCAGTCTTCTGCCATGTCCCATCACATCATTTCTTGGCCATACGTGCCAAGTAAGTTTTCACTTTGAGGACTGAGCTGTCATTTTTCACTTTGTTACCCTGCCCTTTAACTGCCACTAAAGTGACACTGATGTATATCCCCAGGAAAAGGAAGGACGATTCTTTAAATTATCATGTGCCAGGAACTCACTCCCTTTTAAATATTACAGTTCCTGAGCTGCTATTTCCTTGTGCCTTATTAAGGCTAACACTGACAGTGTTGGTGGGCACACAGTGCACTCATTAACTGGTTTTGCAGTCAGACCATCTGAAGTCAGTATCTAATTGCTTGGAAACGCTGTTTTCTAATTCAAGTCCTTCTCCATTCATTCTACACATACTTAAAAAAGAGTATGTTCAGTATCTATAAGCTGTTTCACGAAGATGAGCTTTTGTTTGGTTGGTTTTTTAATCACTATAAGCAATTAACTAGGGATATAAAAATCATATATATAAAATATATATATACATCATATATATATATAAAAATATATATACATCATATATCATATATATATATACACATAAAAATAGTGAATTCTAAAATTAATGATTAAAAGTGAAATTTCCCCAAACTTTAAAAAAAACCCCCAAATAAACCACCTCAAGAAACACATCTTAAAACTACTGCTAAGTACAGTGAAAGCCTTGGCGTGCCAGAGTTCATTTCTGGATAGAAACAATAAACAATGCTCCTGAAATAATAAAAACCATTGGCAGAAAAAACACATATTAATTAATTTAGTGGAGGTTTACCCTTTCAGGGATCAGATTCCAAGCAGGGACAGCCTTGTCTTGGGAGCAGAGAGTGGCTCCTGCAGGCAGTTGGGATGGCAAGGACAGCAGATGGTGGCGACTGCAGGCAGCACCTGCACGGAGCTTTCCATTTGCATCCCTGCAAACCAAGACTTCCTCCAACTGTTTAAGATCAATTCCCAGTTAGCCATCCCCTGCCAGGTGTCTGACACCGTTAACAACGATGTTAATAAGGCAGCAAAGGTCAGATCCCAGAATTCATGCTCCAGGGGATCCATCCTCCAAACTCCTCGGCACTACACGAGGTGTTTTCCTGGAGAACAGAGCTCCCTACACCTGCTTTTAGGAACCAGTAAAGCCTCCTATACCTTCCACAGGAGGATGAACATCTGCCAGCAGCTTGGTGGTATTTCTAACAATATTTTCATTCTCTCTAAAGTCTTTCTGTGCCTCCAGTTTCCAGATTGCTGCTTGTCCTTTCTCTAAATCCTGTAACAGGATTCTTCAGGATGAGAGGGAGTGGTCTTGAGTTGAAACAGGGGACGTTTGGATTGAAGATTAGGAAAAAATTCCTCACTGAAAGGGTGGTCAGGCATTGAAACAGGCTGCACAGGGAAGTGGTGGAATCACCACCCCTGGAAGTGTTCAGGAAGTGTGTGGATGTGGCACTTTGGGACATGGTTTGGCAGTGGACGTGGCAGGGCTGGGTTAACAGGTGGACTTGATGATCTTAGAGGTGGTGTCCAGCCTTAGCAATTCTAGGATTCCAGGACACAACCTCAATACTTAATGCAGGAAGAATTTCCACACCTGCTATTGCTAAACAATCTGGTGTGGTGAGTTGTCTCAGTGGTGGTCAGAGAGCTCCTGTGTGTGGACTTCCCTGGCACAGCACAGGGAAAATCAAGCTCCAGTCATGATCCTGGGAGGGTTTCCTTCAGCTCCTCCAGTCAGAGCCACAGAATCAGCAAGTGCCCACAGAAGTTAGGAGCATTCCTGGGGAAATTCAGTCCCTCCCATCCTGCAGGGCACCAAGGACTCACTGGAGAGTGATGCTCCCTCAGGCTCCCTCCTCATTTCCCCCTTATATCAAGTACATTTTGAGCTCTAGAAAGGAAAAGCGACTTCCTGGCTCCAACCTGTGTTCTAACAGCTCATTTCAACATCAGTTTTGACAATTCACAAGATTTGGAATCCACTTCTGCACATTTTCCATATGCCCCATATTTTAGTTTAATGGGGACTTAAAAAATAAAGACTAACCAAAAAAAAACGCTTTCAGTGTCTGTTTTATTTGAATAATGATGGAAATGGCATGCTATCATTCTGGGTAATATTTGGAATGAATAATGGTGCATTTACTTGGCCAGAACCTCACTGTAACCCAAAGATCTGATGTTTTCAAACTTCAGAGTCCATAAATACGTGCAGATGTTCCCAAAGGCTGCTAGAATAGCCTGGCTGAGCTCATGGTGCAAACAAAAGCCAAAGCTCAAAACGTTTTATGTAACTGTTTGATACTAAAAGCTGTATAAAGTCCCACAAAAACTTCGTTTAGAGTAAGGCCTCAATTTGAAAAGTTTTCCCCATTACAAATTCAGTGAAAACTAAAATAAAATAAAATATCTTCTAGCTTTTAGTCTTGCTTTTATCTCCCTCCTTTTCCCTACATCCTTTTAAAACGTCACTACTCAGAAAAGCCAAGTTAATGGTCCCAGATCCTGAAATCTGCCCAAACCTTCTAAAAAGGCCACCACCTTTCAGACCAAAGAAAGCTATCAGATTTTCTGCCCATTTGGCCACTGACCTCTGTCAAATCCATTAGGGGAACACAGAAAAGCAGGAAAACACTTGTGCCCACTCCGTAACAGACTGTTCACTTTTATAAAATTGGCCATCCAACCAGATAACAATTTTCTGCCTGCACTCAAGTTCAAGTGGTTGAGCCTAAAGCCTCTTTCAGTATTTTTAGTATTTCCCCTGCATGTCTAAGACTAAACATACCATGTAAACCAAACTTCTAGAATTCAAAGATAATCTTAGTCTGGGAATACAATAAAACAAATATTTTCTGAGCAACCTGATAGAGCAACGGTCCCAACTGAAGCTTTATTTAAAAAAGCAATTTTTTCCTCTTTGCAATTTTTTCCACAGAACAGTGAACATTCAATGACTGTTTCTTTGCTTTGTTAACAAAATTAACACTCTCCAGAAATGTCAAGTTTGCTTCTAAGCAGTCTGAGGCGTTCTGTAACACAGAACAACGTGTTGCTCCAACCTGAATGCTGTACTGAGAGCCACAGGTGTTTTAGAAAAAAGCAGAAAAGGAACTGAATTAGACAAAAGGACAGACGTAGGTGGTGAGGAAATCCACTGCAGGGAAGCCAGGCTAAGAAATACCAAAGCTGTAGTCACACCTAGACTTCTAACAGAATCCTAATGCTTTGTTTCTTGATGTGTATCACAATATTCTGTAGCTTGTTCCACTCAGAAAAGCCAGAAACAGAAGCAGCAGAAGAAACAAACCCTCAAAAATTGCAGAGGAGCCCTATATAATTTTCTCCTGTAGCTTCATCCTCAGGCAATGAAGTGGGATGACACAATGATGGTTTCCTGCCTGTCACATTGTTCCTTTAATGGCTACTGCACCTGTGTCCCTAAAGAGAGTGAATATACTGACACTCATTGGAGAAATGTGTATTTTATTGAAATTGAACTGGTTTGCTGTGTCTCATCCTTACAAGCTATACCATGAGTTATTTTCAAAGACACAGGATGAAGGGATTTAGGTAACTTGGAGAAACTTGAACTAGACATGGCGCATTTCAGGGAATTGCCTGCTGTGCTGTTCTCCTCTCGGTAAGCAATACTCATAAAAATTCCATTTCATGACATGTCAAGCACATCCCCTCTAGTAAGCTGGAAGATTGAAATCTACCTAAATATCCAATGCTCAGCCAAAAAAATTATGTTCTGCCCTGAAGTTAAATACAGTGAAAATACGATATGAAGATGTTGCAAAAAACTTTATGAATGTATCATCAGCTACAGACGCCAAAGGCCCTTTTGGTCAGCTGACTCTGGAATCAGCTGAACCCAAAGATTTACTTGTTCCCTCCTCCCACAGTCTGTTAAGATGCCTCACAATCAAGTTGCCCCAGCAAATTAGCACATCCTAATTGGCAGCAGTTGATCTTAACTTCTAATGAGCCCATCCAATTGCACAAGTCAATGTCTGCTGGGACTGAGAATTGGCACTGATAGCATTTGAAATTTGGGTGGGCCCAGAGAGATTTAAGATAGCCTCAGTGTAAACAACATCCAGCTCCATTTGGCTACCAGCTGTTTCATCGCTAACCTCGATATTAGAAATATTTCGTTTATATATTTCTGCATTCTGATTTACCTATGTATCAAAGGGAACAACCACGTGGGAGCACTTGATAATTACATTTGTAAAACACACTAAATGCCCTTCTCAAGAATCATTCATTCTTACAACCAAACTGACTATTTGTCCTTGGTCACATCGATCTCATTTTTTATGGAAAAGGTTAAAAAAAGCATCAGAATTTCTGTCACAGTCAACAATCTAGCCTGGCCTACAGCACGTGGCTTCTGTACCCAATGTCACTGCTGTGAATGAAGCAATTACTATCCTTTGTGTCAACTTCAGCCTCTTAACCTGTATTAACCAGGCAGTTATCAATATCTGGCTCAGAGTGAAAACAGTCTTCAGCACGAAATGAGAACTGCTTTTCCAAGATGTCCTAAAATAGGACCATTTTATTACAAAAAAAAAAAAAATAAAGTTCAATATATGTATTTATATATGTATTTATATTTGTACAGCACTGGTTTTTACACATACAAAATTAAGTATAATAGGGGGAAAAAAAAAGGCAGAATTTTGAACTTTGATTTTACTCATTTTGGCACAACCCTGCAGTGGAAGTCTTTGCAAATAAACCCGTAACTCCAACACAGCAGCAGCTCCACTCCACCAAGACAGAGGTCCACCAGGGGCCCAATCAGTAGAGGATGAACTGGGCATGCAAATAATAAACACCATTTTATTAGTGGGGAGAAAGCATTTCTAAAGGCCAAGGACCTCCAGGTGATCTGGCAGCAGCAGCTGAACGCGCTGATGATGGTCAAAGTGGTGATGAGCACATCTTGAGGCCACCAAACCCTGACTTCTTCTCTCTAGAGCAGACTGCAAGCTGCACTCAAACATTTCCACCAAACAGTATTTTACTGCCTCTCCAGGAACAAAAACGAACCTGTTTCCATGTGCTTCCCCCACAAGTGGGAAGGATTTTGCAATTTACACCCATCCAAATAACGCTGCCTGCCTGCACAGCACTTACAGGCTGAACAGTGAAGTGAGTCATTCATCCTTTCAGGAAGGAATTTCACAGCCTGCAGGTCAAAAGCTTCTGTTTGTTATGAACATTTGCTCTCTGGTGCTTAAGAATTTGGATTCGTAGAAAATTCAGATTGACTGGCTCCCTGGAAGACAAAAATGTCTAATGCAACACTGGTAAAGGGACTGTGGGTAGGGGTAGAAACATCTGTTGCTTGAGCAACTTGGGCTTTATTTTTCTTTCAACGTGGTAATATGAAGCACCAAAGAGAAATGACACCTGGCATAGAATTTTATTGTCAGCAAGACCTTTTGTGACTCGCAAATCGCACTCAAAAACTGGGAATGCAGAAAACAAAATTAAGATGTTTTCTGGAGTGAAAGCACTGAGTGGAAAACAGGTCAAGATATAGATACCATTATTTTATTTTCCTCTTTTCCCCCTTTAAAAAGACAAATGTCTTTCTCCTTTCATACTCCAAATGCAGAATTTAAAATATTCTGAAAATCAAAACAATCCTGATGAACTTTTTTGTGGAACTGGATTAGGCAAACATTAAGTGACAGCTGGGACCTGATTATTTTGTAGAAAATACCAATACTATCAGTTTCCCTTATAGTTACTGACCAAATGGTTATTTAGGGGCCTTTTGACCCCAATTTCTTTTAAAATGGGATAGTAGAGTTGAATAGAAGATAAGGGTAATAATTTTTAAAGAACTGCAATGCAAAACCAGTGCATTATTTTCTTCCAGACTGCATCAACTTCAATACAAACAAAAGGCAAATTGTCTGGCAGGAAATGGGACCATTTTAGCTGCTCATTCCAACTTTTACTTCACTTTTTTTTTTATTTCCCTGGGTAGAATATATTAACTATATAAGTCATCACCAAAATTTGCTAGAAATTACCCCAGAGAATATCCAGTCTATACAGAGAAGTAAAAGATTTATCTTGATATTAATTTGAAACCACATATAAATGTATCATTAAAATGCAACTTCTGCTAAAGGTGGGTTTCAAATCAACTCCATGCAATAGAAATTCTACTAACAGAATGTGAGTAACTATGTTTTCTTATTTGACAAAAGCAGGGTGGAGGTTATAATCTTTCTAAAACTACCTTTTCAGAGAGACACTCAAAGCCCGGTGCTTTTAAAAAAAAGGAGTAAAAATAGTTCAAAATAGATTGAAATTAAGCTAGATAGTAAAGTCTGCCTGGATATCTTACCTTTTTTAAGCAAGAAAGGGTAAAAAAATCGGTCTTCAACACACACTGCCACTAGAATTGCAAATATGAACACCTACAAAGCTACAGGTCCACTAAGACCATGTATATTGTTGCTGGAAGTTGATCTTATGATATTTCACCATCTCTTTTGAAGAATTCCAGGCTTCACTGCATCCCCTACAGCCTTATCCCAGTCTGTTCAGTTCTGTCTGCTGTGGCATTTTGCTGTTTGTTCTGTAAATTCACCACAGGCAACCTGTCAGGTTCCAGCCCCCTGAGAATGTTGCTCTGCATGATCATACTCCTAAAAAAGGTGATGCTCTAACAATGCTGACTCTAAAGAAGGCCAAAACTGTAATTTCTGTTCCACTCTTAAAGAGGAGTGCCTGAAACTGTTTTAATGATTTCTTATATCATAGCATGGTTTGGGTTAGAAGGGACCTTAAAACTCATGTAGTTCCAAGCCTTCTGCCATGGGCAGGGACACCTTCCACTAGATCAGACTGCTCAGAGCCCCATCCAACCTGGCCTCAAACACTTCCAGGGATGGGGCATCCACAGCTTCCCTGGCAGAAATAGTAAAGAATTTCTTCCTGATGATGCCTTAAGTTTCAACTTTCATGTTTTCCAGATTCTGTGCTGCCTAGGGGTGCAGTTCTGAGCCTCATATTAAGTGTTGGTAAGCTCTCTTCACAGAGTAGGGAGACAAAACAAATCCTTTTCCTGCTGGAGACCAAGGACAACTTTCAGGCCCAAAACCACAAACAAGAGTGGCTGAATGTAGGAACAAGAAGGACGGGACCTCATAACCTGAAGCTGGAATTGGACAATTAAACCCCAATATGCAAATGGACCAAAACTTATAAAAATGTAAGATCTTGTGACCGCTCAGCCATTTTGTGACCATTTTGGGTCCACCTTGGGTGTAGCCCTGGTCAGGCCCTGTCCTGCCCAAGGTGGATCCTGGAGGCCTTTTAATAAATCCCTACTTTATTCTCTAGCTCTGTCCAGTCTCTGTTCCAGGTCAGCCTTCCCAAGGCATTACTGATACCTAACCTAAGCCTTCCCTCATGCAGCCATTCCCTCTCGCCCCACGCAAAAAGTCCCTCTCAAAACTTTTTGTTTAGCGAAAAGAATGTAACGATGCACAGAAATGAAGGCTTGAGGGATGAAGGCATCAGTTCTGTGCTACCTGGGCCCTGCAGAAACCAGGGATGCAGCACGTGCCCTGATGCACCTTTATAGGTCACACACATCCGTGTTTTCTGTCTGAAGGCGTCAGCGTACAAACACTGTCCATGAATAATTGGTGTGGCACTCCTCTCTTAGACAAGCAGGAACAGACAGATGTGGGAAAACCTACCCTGCTACTGAAGTAGCAGGAGAAATAAGTAAAAGGAAAGGATAACACACAGTGCCCACATCTGTGGAACGATTTGTTGCAGGAATGGGCGCACTGCAGCAGGAATTGCAATTACAGCAAACGCTGAAACCACCTGGGATTGCTGCTCTGCATTTATGGTGGCTTTGTTCCCTATGCTGTTGGTGAGGAAAGGACCACTCCCCATTGGACATGTCATGAACAAGAGGACACAATACGAGTAAATAATGCCCCTGTGTGGCTCATAATTCTATTTAATATATTTAAATTATATTTAAATATATTGTAGTTAATATATATAATTTAATTATATATAATTTATACATAATTTAATATATACTTAATATATTCAGTATATATAATTATATTTATTATTATATATAATATAGAATTATATTTAATATATAATTATATATAACATAGAATTATATTTAATATATAATTAAATTTAATATAATTATGACTAATAATTATATTTAATATATTATAAATAGGTGCCCCTCAAACTGTTGTCAGTATTGCAAAAAAAAAAAAAAAAAAACCACTGAAAGAATACATAGAATTAGGGGAGGACATAAAATCACAGAGAGGTATGGATAAAACATGAGAAACCTGTATAACAACTAATGAAACCAGCCTCCAAGGATAGAAAGGATAGCTGTGAAAGAAACACAGCAACGAAGAAAAAGAAAAAAAAAGCACAATGTAAGACCACAAATTCTTGCTGCCCCATAAAACTGCTGTATCTAACTTTATCATGTTTACATGGGATGTTGGCTTGAGTTTAAAGGAAACGCTCACTGTGCTATATATAGTTGGCAAGAAAAAAGGTTCTCTCCAAAGCTTCTGGGAGCACATGTTTTATGAATACACAGAATAAAAGTAGTGATTTGTAGCGTTAGAATACATACCCTTCTAAAATGTGTCTGCGTGGCTCAATCAGATTTCTTCTTCATTTAAAAATATAATGCAATGTAATTTTATTCAACTTTTTCAGAAGTGAAATACAACCCATGAATAAACTCTTTCAAAGCTCTGCCATGAGAGCAAATTCTCTAAATGTTATTCTGAAGCACCACATAATGACTCCCAGCATCTAAACCCCAAACCACTTGTGAAAATTCAGCCTTTCAAAGTGCTCAAACTCTATTGCTTCCAGCTGCTCACATCTGCCTAAATGCACTGAATCTTACACACAAAGTCCGTAAATCAAAGGAGGAAAGTGGTGGAAAGCCAGAGTAACAGAACTCCAAAAGACACAGACTGAAAAATAATTTGCTGCTATTAGGGTCCACTGAATTCGACGTATTTTCAAAAACACCACACCAGCACTGAAGTTCCCAGACAGCTCTTTCCACAAAAGGAGCCATTTCGGTCTTAGACACCTGATACTTCAAAGTGATTTCTCCTCTAAAACCTGCCCAACACCACAGTCAAGAATGATTCTCAGAGAAATCCCACAGTAAACATGTATCCTTGTGTGCGATGTTGAAAATGTTTTTATATACAGAGCAAGCAGCGTGACAGCTGCAACTCTTTCTCTTTTACAGTATGAAGACCATACTTTTTATAAAGGAATCTAAAACACTTGCACAGCCAGTTCCAGAAACCTGCATACTCCTCGTGAGATGTAAAGGGCTCAGAAAAAAATTATTGTCAGTTTCTGGTAACTTTTAAATACAAATAATGTAACAAATGGGTACAAGTTGTGACGCTTCATGATTTTAAGTATCACAAAACAGACTGGCAAAAGGCTCATGGATCTGGTAAAACATTTAACAAAGGTTTTTAAAAATTTTACAGCCCTCTTGATTTTATTTTATTTTATTTTTTTTCTTTATAATACTTTTCTAGCCTTCCAGCTTATTTGGAATACTAGAAATCGTGACGGCATTATTTCTTTTTGAAGAAATGCGTAACTGAGACAAAGCTCATGTGCAGATGCGATCACTAATGTAGTCACCAGAGCTGGACTCGTTATCTTTTATCTCCAAAACATTTGTCTGTTCATCCACAGAGCTAAAGGGCTTTTGTTCCATGTGGTGATAGCAGCAGCACCCTCATCTTTGGTCACTGAAGGAGAACCTCAATTCACACACACATTAAAGTTCAACCAGACTCTCCCTGCCACCAAACTCCACAGTCCCTTCATGTACCCCTTTTCAGTTTCACAATGGAACTTCATCTTGGACTTCAGTTGAAGGAAAACCTCGATTACAGCAAAATGCAACACTGGGAACAGCTGTTCAAGATAAGCATCTTCATAGGTCTAATTAAAAAAAAAAAAATCTTAATTGTACCCATATTTGTGATTTTAATTGTATAACTGTATTCAGGTGAGGGGCATGCATGTCCACTATCAAGACAAATCATATTTATGGTCTGGTTTTTACTTTATTTTTGATTTTCCTCTATTTTGCCAAATTTGGCACCAGCTAAAAACAGGAAATAAAACTAGTTTCTCTGAAACCAGCAAATCCAGTATAAAATTCAATGGGAATAAGATTTCAGTTTAAGGGCAGGCCTTGAACTGAGAACAAATTAAAACCACAGAAAGATTTAAGACTAAACCAAGCTGAGAACAAACCAGAATATGCTTAAAATGACCCAACCTCCCTTTAAAATGTCGTAAGAGTTTTCCAGACCTCACTGCTAGCTCCTGTGTCTTTATCTACAGTGGGTACACATGAGCACAACATCCCTTTCAGATGCTCATCCCAGTTAGAAATTAGATCATTTCACGCACAAAAGGTGATTGGTGAGGTGAGGAGCTCTCATGGTGGGATTTGTAAAAATAAATGAAGTGTCTCAACACCCTGGTCACTTCAACCTAGGGCTAAACCAAAGTTCTTTTGCTCTGGGTAGGCACAAAGGAGAAAATTCCAATGTTCTCAAGAGGTAAAAACCACACAGAAGTTTGCTGGCAAACTAGAAAATTCAGGAACATTGGAAAAAGAGTGAATACTGCATAACATCACTTACCACAGCACAGGCTTAGCCCACTGAACACAGAGAGCCTTACAACCCATTCAATGTTATGTTCCATGAGAAGAGACTTGGAAGAAGGGGAGAAAAACAGAAAAACTAGACTGAGAGGGGCAAAGAAAGGTCTAAAGACACAGAAAAATGGTATGGCAAATATGATAGAAGAAGGCTTTCATTAGAAACTCTGAGAGCAATGCTGTTTTAAAATTCGGCTTTCAGAGTTATTCCACTGAAATGGATGCTGTCCACTGCACTATGCTAACAGAGGGAAGGATAAATATTTTCAGGGATTATGGACTGACAGAAAATAGAAAAAAAAATCGTTTCTCATGCTGGTAGAAATATTTAAAAGTGAAGTATCTGGAAAGGTGAAATGGATGATGGATGCAGTGTGTGCTACAATGGTTGGAAGAGAGAGACCTTCCCCAGGACTTGGCTGAGAAGTGTTAGGATGGGAGCTCCTGGGAGTATTCCAACAAATAAATGGTTTCCTCAAAGATATAATGGTTTAAACTACTGTTCAGGTGTTCAAGACCAGCTTGGATGGGGTTCCATGAGCAACCTGGTCTAGTTGAAGGTGTCCATAAGCATGGCAGGGCAGTTGGAACAAGATGACCTTTAAGGCTCCTCCAACCCAAAATATCCTGTGATTATACGATTAAACATTTTACCTGGAAGCATTAGTACTGTGTGCAACAAACCTTGACTTAAATAACTAAATCAGCACTCAGTTGGTTTTGTAAAAAGTTGACATATTCAAGCTTAAATATTTTTTTCCTCTTCTCATGCTCTCTGACCCTCATATTATTCAGAGTTACTTATTAGATGGGGCATCCTTTTCTCCATTCCTTGTTTGTTTTTTTTTTTAATGCCAAGTGAGATACATAAAAGGTGCATTTCATCTAGTCGGGTTATGCCTTACCCTTGGCTAACATTCAAGAAATAGAGAACTTCTGTCTAAAAGAAAAAAGACAAATGGCATCAAGCGAAGCCTAAAATGTCATTGTGAGGCGTGAAATCAACTTCTTTTTCACACACCTTTAGCCGTATCAATATCTGCAAAACTTTCTATTTCAAATGAAAAAAAAAAAAATGAAGGATTAGAGCCACATGGTATCCAACTAAATTCTTCACTTGCATTTGCTTCTCTGCTTGGGATCTCAGGCTCAAAGTGTGTGTGTGGGCAACATAAACAAGTTCCTACAGGGTGGGGAAAAGCCCACATTGCACTGCAGAGTGTGCTAAGAAATTGTTCTTTATTTTGCTCCAAATGTAAGGCAGATAAATATTTACAAGATTAACTTGGCACAGTTAGCACAAGACCTGAGGAAATTTTGTAAATTTAAAGGCACAGTTGTCACTCTGGACAAAGAATTCCCGAAGTGCAGGGGAATTAAGAAAATCTTCTCACTGTCTATTAGCAGATTGCATGGGGTGCTCGTTGCATACTTGCCTTAAGTTCCAGATTCACTCTGAGTTCAACTGAACTGCTTTATTCAGACTTTATTCAGCCTTTAAAATCCCTTTCAACCACATAAATATCCAGCCAAACATCTAATTATATTTTGCCATACAAAGTAGTATGAAATAAACACTCGCTTTAAATGTCATTATCTTAATTACGGTAATGGCTTCAGGAGAAACCCACTGAATTATGGCTGATGACATTAGTCTTCTCAGCCTTAGAAAAATAATACATACCCAGCAGCTACATAAATCTGATAATGGCAAGAAACAGCAGAGCAAAAAGGTATTGCCGAGTGTATGCTGCTAAAATCAGTGGGCAAAGAGGGAAGAAGATGCCCTCTTTGCAAAGGAATCAGAGTTCAGCCGAGCTTTTCAAGTTTAGCCAAGAGAAGAAGAGTTCTCCCTTTCATCCTGATAATACAGATCTTGGTTTCCCTGCTAGGAAAAAAGAGCAGAATGGCTCTTTATGGAATGAGGCAGATGCCCAGGGACTAGAAATCCAGAAATACTTTCCAGGAGCTCTCCAGCCTGTGTGCAGTGGGCTGCCAGCATGAAAGGTGATGGAAGAGGGAACAACAACAGGCAAGGAAGAAGATGGAAAAATTTGGCATAAGGATACACAGAAAGGATTTATAACCAGAGGAAAGCGAGGGGAAAAAGAGAATTAAGAATGCCTTTACTCAGTGTGGATGCTGTTGCTTTGCCCCAAATTGGCCACTGTGTCATGCCTGTGGGAAATGTCACCTTGGGACAACAAAGCATTAACACCGTGAGTGATGCAACCACACCTCATTTATTTCAGACTCCAGTCCAAGTCTTGATTTCTTTTCTTGTAAGAACTATGCCAGAACAAGCTTCAGAAGTAGGTCTTAAGGAATTAGCTTCAGTTCACCTAAAATTAGCAATGATTCCTTTGCAGCAGTGCTACAGGGAACCACTGCCTGCATACTGCGCTCCACTGAGGGACATGGTCTGGGCACCAGGGCATGTCCAGCCTGGTTGTCCCACACCTACTGAGCAAACCTGATTTCCTCAGGATGCCTCAGAGGAAACGTTCATGCAAAGCTCCCTGGAATGTGTGCTGTTATTAGGGAATTAATGAAAATATGCAGACGTAGCCCTTGCTAGTGAAAAGCCCTTGATCTGTACTGTACAAATGGATGGCACTGTTGTCACACTGTAGAGAAAGATGTCAGTAGTTCTTGTGCCATACAGTTTTCTGAACCTGAGAGGATCACCACTGCTCTGTAAACATCTTGATTTCAGTGTCACCTGCAACTGCTAAACGCCTGCTTAGCATTAAAAGGGCACAATTGTTGCTAAATAAACCTAAAAATTGGGTTTTTTGTTTACACAATGACTAATCTCCACCAAACCCACACTTCTTCTTTCTCTTGCCTCCGAGGACTTACACTGAAAGGCAGAAAGCAGACAAGACTGTGCCTCATATAGTTAACGATGAGATCTGGAATTTCCAGCAGCAGAACCTGTCCTCAGAAGGAAGAACAGCTGGTTTATCTACAAGGTGTATTTTCTGGATTGCCAGGGATGTCAGGCGCAGCACACTTCAGCAAAGCAGAAGGAAATACAGTCTCCTCACCACCTGGGAGCTTCTCCCTGATGTCACGTAAAAACAGGTGACACAAAAGGGATGCTGAGGGCAAACACTGTGATGACAAAGCACAGGGAGAAAACCCTTCAGTCACCAACAGCCTGCCTGGCCCTGACAACAGTCACTGCTGCAGCTCTGTCAGAGGTCACTGCAACAGCAAGGCTCGCTTAAGAAATATTGTGTGAACAAGGAAAAAAAATAGCCCTGAATTTTACTGCCTCATTTACAAGAGACAGCAGATGGACGAGGAGAGATGTCAACTGCTTTGTGATTATTACGCCAAAGGATATTTTAAGGGAGGACTTCAAGGATTTAACAAAATTTTAACAAATGTTTCCGGGGAGAACAAGGGGAATATAATTTGCAGGGTGTACAAAAGATCTTATCTAAGAATACAACAGAGAGGCTGGCCTAGCTGAGGAGGTGAACTCACAGTGTGGAATCATAAGGGAAAAAAAGTGAACACATCCATCTGTTGTGCTAGAAAAAGGCACCGAAAAAAACAAAATTAAAAAAAAAAAAAAAAGAGTAAAATGGCCAAGGCAAAAGAGAAGGATATGGCCCTTACAGTAGGGTCCCAAACAGGTAAGGAGAGGCCACAACTGAATTTGGGAAATCCAAAGAAATAAAACAGATAGGTGGAACCAAAATGTGAGATGATGTTCAGACCAGAGTTTCAGTTCTGCGGTTAGCCCATTAAAAAAAAAAAAAAAAAA
>VXBN01010570.1:67238-95210 GCA_013397395.1 Sinosuthora webbiana
GAGGCCCTAGTGAAGCTCTAGTGAAACAGCAGCAGCCACTCATTGCAGGCTAAGGGTTAGCAATTTAGCAATTCAGGTTGCTACATCAAGTGAAGGAGCCAGAGGGAATTATTTTGGGAAATGTGGCTGCTTAAGAGCTGAGACAAGGCCTGAAAAACCTCTTGGGTAAGAGGGTTCACCCTCACTTCTGTATGTGCTTTAAACGGGTTTCTGAATACCAGACCCAACCCCACAACAGCAGGAAACCACTTCTCCCTCCCCCTTCCAGACAGCCTTGAAGAACTAATTGGGCTGACAGCAATGGTGCAGCTTTCCAAACATACAGAATTGTAAAACTTGATATTTTTAGGAGAAATGGCTTTCTGAAAGAAACTCCCTTAATGCTTTAAGCCTTATGTGTTTCAATCATAAAGATGCACAGAGACTGTGAGGGGACAGCCATGTATTTCAGGCAATTAGACATGAGATGACATAGCTGTCATTGCTCATTGACTGCCTTTGACAATACCTACTGCAAATGGCACAGATCCCCATAGAGCTCTTTCCAAAGCTCACAGTATTTAATCTGCAGGCATCTTAATTTGAAATAAAAGTGATATTTTCTTCAAACAGAATGAGATCAGGGGGAACAACCACGATTCAGACAGCTTTAAAGCACTCCAGGGTAAGGCTGTCAACAGGTGCACCTTGTGCACACACACATACATCTTGTACCTGGCTTGATTTTCAGAAATTCACAAATATGTTTTTAATGGCACAAGAACAAGGTGTTGTTTGATTCATTTGCCAAAGAATCCAAATATCTTAGCTCAGAGGTGTGTGTGGGAAAGTATCATATTAAAAAAACCCAAACCAATAAAAACCGTGTTTATAACAAAAAAATCCTGTCTGGCATATGTTACTGTGGAAGAGAAACACACTGTTGTCAACATGCAGGTTACAGAGATAACCCCACTGCTGATATTTGGAGTAGTTTTGCCATCCTGGGGAAAGAGCTCTGAGAAACCAGCTGTAACCAAACAGCTAACAGGAGGGGAGGGTGGAACCAACAGCAAATTAAACTGAATAACAGCATTTGATACTCAGGAAGTGGGTTTCCAGGCTGAGGATGAAACAAGCCCTCATCTTCCTCCCACACCAGTCCATTGTTTTAAAGAGGGATGTACTGACTGTGCTCCATCTCTGTGTCAATCCAGGTTTCACTTTGTCCAGGCTACCCCATCCTGCTACCCTCTGGGAGCACAGAGGTGATTGCCTGAGGTGGATTCTCCCCACAACCCACAGCTGGGACAGCAAAGAGGATGTGGCTCTGCCACACTGAGATATTATCCTCCATCATTAGCTCCCACTTGCCCTGCCTTTTGTAACAAATTCCAGATGAATTTCAGATTCCATACTGTGGGAAATGGATTTGTAGAGAATTCTCAAAGCCTGACAGAGGGCTCACATAGGATGTATCTGTAGGCAAACTTTGAGATAGAAAATGCTGACTTAGAAATGCCGTGGAATAGGATGGACGTTGTTGAGAGAGAAATGGAACAGGAAACAAGTTTCAAATGATGGCCTTGAAAATAAGACTGGACACCTTGGAGAAATAGAAGTATTAAAGGTGCATTGTAGTAGGACCCATGAAGGGTAATTTTAGATGATTGGCTTTAAGGCATTAACAGCTGATAGGCCAAGAAACGCTTATAATGTATTGTAATTAGGAAATAGTTTGGCTTCTGATTGTGATGGTGTGAATGGTAACATCTGTATTGTCTCACCCTTCACATGAGACTGAAAATGGAATAAAAGCTTTTAAAATGCCTCTCAGTTGCCCCATCTCTGGGTCAGGAAAGGGCATAATCCAACACCATACTTAGCAAAGCCACAATTTATGCAAATCGTTATTTTTATTCCTGGTGTGCCTCCTCTAGGAAAGGAAATTCCTGACTTATAAACAAGGGATCAAGTGAACACTGACAGCGTTAGAGTTATGGAAGTAGACAACATGCATAAACATGCAAGAAAACAGGAAGGTATTGTAGGATGTTTGATTGGCATCAAATTTCCATCTGGAATCCACAGTGCACTGCAAGATGAACCAAGGGAACCATGTAGTTTTCATAAATAGGGGATTTTTTTTTTCGTGCTAGACTAGGAGTTAAATTAGAGGATTAAATTATAGGAGCAGGTTGTTCCTATAACAGCCCAGGTGTGAAATTTTTTGCAGACTGCACTTCCAGCCCAGCAGAACCCTCATTTAGAACAGAAAAACACTGCAGAAAGGAATGCAGGCTGAACGGCAGAATCGCAGGCACAGCAGAACTCTTTGGGATTGGTTTTTGTCCTAAGGAAAGGTTCTGCTTTTTCAACAATTTTCAGTTCACCACTCCATGCTATGTTTCTCAGCAGCAGAAGCCTCAAGAGTTTTTCTCTGGAGAAATCTTGCACAGATTGCTCGTACCAGTCCAGCCACAGGCTGAGCAATCTGTTCTGGGTTTTTGTTTTGTTTTCTTTTTTTTTTTTTCCTTCTTGGCTTTACTGCAATGAGCTCTTTAAAGGTACCACAAGCTGTTCCTTTCTCTACCAGGAAACAACAAAAATTATCTTCTATTTTAATGTTTTCTACCAAGAAGTATATGCTCTAAGTGGATGTTTAGCTGAGCAGAAATTCAATAGCAAACACAAATTACTACCAGCATTCTGACCATTTATCATTTTTGACACAAGACCTTCCACAGGTTACAGCCATACAGGAGTCTAATTCTGATAACAAATTGCAAAGTGGATTTCTGTAAACGTCTTTTCCTCTTGTTATGGACCCCAGACATTTCAGCAGTTTTAGGCACTTGCACCAGGCATCTTCATGCAGTCCAATGACAAGTCTGCTTTAGCTCATGTATTTTCTTAGATTTACCAACCAACACAGTTAATTTCTTGGTACTTCAAAGAGATCAGCAAAGAGGTTTGCCCTCCTGTAGCACTCAAAACCACCAAACCATTGTACTCCATGGGATGTGGAGAACTTTCCATAAATTTACATAAGAGAGAGAGAAAAGACAAACCCTGCCTCAGACACTTCTAGAAAAGAAGAGTTGAAAAGTCAATGAATCCCAGCTTGTTAATGGATGTGAGACTCAATAATGTTGAAAGAGAACAGGATTTTGACCACCTTTGATTTGACCAAGTCTAAAAGATTTCCCCCATTTAAAAGACAAGAATTATTACATCATTTAAAAACCCCAAGAAATTTGAGAGTCAGTCAGAAGGGACCTGAACCTCTCAGGACTGAGCTCCTAACACATGGTCAACAGAATCTCGTTTTGTGCCACTAAAAAGTATACTGTTGTTTTCTTAATAAAACTAAGGATGAAAAATTAGGTAGCAAGAGAACAAATCACATTTTTAACTATAGAGAGCTTGTTCCTAATCCCAAGTGGGAAAACCTAACCAAAGGTAGGGAGGCAACTGCTCCAATTTTGTTGATGATAAGCATAAGTTCATTTTCCAGAGAATGGTTTTGAAGCGACCTTAGAGATGATCTTGTTCCAGCTCCCCTACCATGAGCAGGGACACCTTCCAACAGATCTGGTTGCTCAAAGCCCTGGCCTACAGTTTTTAATGTAGACTTGAACATTGAATTGAATAATGTAGAATTGAACAGAGAAAAAGAATTGTCTTGACTAAATCACATTAATTTCAGATAACAACGTGCCACAAACAAAAGTCTTTTAAAATTTTATGTTTATTGATATGTCTCTGAGCCCACACTTTCCATAATCTGTATGTTGAAAATGGGACATTACTTCACAAGACAAAATTTATTTCTTTCAAGCTTACTTGTACAAAAGGGTTTTCTCGGGGTTTTTTTTTTTTGGTGGCCTGTTTTTTTCTGCAGGCTTTTTTTTTAGTTGTGGGGTTTTGGGGGTTTGGAGGTTTTTTTGGTGTGCTTTTTCCTTGTTTGTGTTTGTTTGGTTGATTGGTTGGGGGTTTTGTCTGTATGTGTGTGTTGGGGTTTTTGTTTGTTTGTTTTCTCCTTGAGGCAGAAAAAGGATATACTCTTAATGGAAATGAAATGAAAGTGAACGTGGATTTAATAATGAGAAAGAGCGGAGGGAGAAACTCACATAATTCAAAACTCATTCTGGGATATCTGAAATGTTTGGAAAACGTTTTATCTACATTACAGAACTCCAAGTTGTACTAAGTTCCCCTAACCCTAACTTCAATTGTTAGCTCATTAAATATTTCCCCAGAAAGAACATGAATTAAACATTAGAGGGAAAAATCTACTAAATACAGCCTAGAGAAAGCAGGTGCAACTCTTAGAGACATGCCTGGCTCTGGTTCAACTCGATGGTGTAAATTACATCTCCAACATTCACGTTGTTAGCATTAGAGTAAATTACGAGCGGGTTCTATGGAATCCAAAATGTTATGCTGATGTAAAAATATGATAAGGGAAGGGAGAGCTGGGAGTGGAGAAAGAATGATGAGAAAAACTGAGTAAGCGTGGCAGAGTAATGTGATGTATATGAACAAACAACACCCCTATGAGTTATAGGCCCCATTAATTCCTTTCCTCCCTATATTTACTTTTTTTGCCTAGAGGGAATGTAACATAAAGGAGAATTCCTTGTTTCAGATTGTGCTTCTGCTATCCAAAAAAAAAAAAAATTCCAGAATGAACATGAGTGTGGAGACTTCAGTAATTGGACCCATACATCACAACAGGTTGTCAAAACAAACTTTTACTCTGCTCTGCAGAGCTGGTTGTTTCAGAAGTGAAGACCTAGGAAGACACTGATGCTAAACAGTTCTGAATACCCCCTGCAAGGTGCTAAGTGCCTCAAATGTCCATTTAATAAGTGTGAATTGAGAGCAGCCAGCAATTCACAAGAGATGTTAAAATGCTCTGCAGCACAGAGCTAGAGATATGTCAGATCCTTTTTCCTGATGGCTTTTATTTCTTTTTTTTTTTTTTTCCTCTTTTTAACAAGGTCTGCGTGATGCCACTTTCATCCGTGTTCTATAGAGGTGAAGACAGCACTGGAAACAGCTTGTATGCAGCACTTTCCCTCCCTGAAATCCATCATGGTTTTGCTCTAAGTGGCACATGCTGGTGTGCAGGAGCAGGGCTCCCCTGCCTTCACCACTGTCTTGGGTTGCCATGCAGGTTGGAACCAGGGGTGTGTATTCTGCTATCATCTGCTGAAACTGGGTGGGGAGGTGTTGATGGGCCAGCGGTTCAAACCAGGTGGGGTAGTGTTCTTTATCCCTTCCAGGACCCATCCTCCCTCCAGGGGATATCTGCTGTTCATGGGCCATCGAGGCTCACTGCAGGGCTGATACAATTACATCATCCCACTGGGAGATGCTCCACCCAGGGGGAGGAGCCAAGCATTCCTACATGGATAAAACCTGAGATCCAGGACACCAGGACAGCCTGTTTGCACTGGATTCCCAGAGGAAAGACCAGACCCATCTCACCACGACTGGACACTTCCACAGGATCATCTCTGCTCCAACAGAACCACATCTGTCACTCCAGGAGGACTTAACTGGACTGCTCCCAACACCCTGACCAACAGGGTGCCAGGTTCTATTCTGACTCTGTGTTTTCTTTTTTTTTGTTCATTTGCTTTTGCACTAGTACACTTTTTATTTTTAATATTCCTAATAAAGAACTGTTATTCCTATTCCCATATCTTTGCCTGAAAGCCCCCTTAATTGCAAAATTATAATAATTCAGAGGGAGGGGGTTTACATTCTCCATTCCAAGGGAAGCTCCAGCTTTCCCAGGCAGATGCCTGTCCTTCCAAACCAAGACAGCCACACATTGGCTCCATGGGAAGCCACCGAGCTGCAGTGGCAGTCAGAGCAGGGCTGGGAACCTCTGTCCTCCCCAGAATGAGGATTTGGTTTTGAGGGGAGTGAGGGCTCCCACTGAGGTCAGGCATGGTTCTTGGCTCCCAAATGCTGGATGGTGCAGAAGGCAGCCAGGGGAAGTCAAGGGCACTGCAAATGGCACCTGTGACAAACACTCTGCTTCTCCCTGCACGAGCAGCCAGTGGTGATGACCTGCTGCATCCATCCACCCATCTGTGCCACCAGAGGCACTTCACCTGAACACATCTGGGACATATCCTTCCTGTTTACACCATGACAAACAGCACGGGAAGGATGACCTGCATTAAAACCCAGATATCCAGGCACATCCTATGCAGGACTAAATTCCTGTTGTGACAGAGGAAAGCTTAAATTGCTGGGTGGTGGTTCCTTACCCATGCAAATATACAAATCAGCAAACAAATAAATTTACTATAACCTGACAGAAATGCCTGGCTATGATGAGTAGGGGATTTTTCTAAGGAAGATGGTGAAACACAAGTAATTTGCATCTTGTATTATCACATCTTGTCACCTTAACAGAAGTACTTATTTTAATTTCCAAGGTTTGGAGCAGCCAAAGAGGAGCACGCAGCTGATCTAAACCCCTGAAGCAGTCCGAGTAGCTTTAGAGCAGGCACAGCATTTTCACAAAGCAAGTGCAAGTGCTTTCTGTGAACACAAAAAATACTGCTGTGACGTGACTGACCAGATGTTTAATTGCTCTGTTCCGTACAAGAGCATTTGTCTGTCATACCAAACATCAGGAATGAAGCAAAGAGGAGATTCTCTGAAACAGGGGATAGACACAAAACCCACTTCAACATGAATAAACGGACTTCGTACAGTTTGTTGCCCACTGCTCTTATAACAATCAGACATTTCCTGTAGGATGCTGCAATACACAAACCTAACACAACAGCAGTGAGGTTAACTAAAAAAACAGACCTTTGAAAAAAAAGGAGTCACACAATCCATTCCCTGAAAACACAGGAGGAGGAGGGAGAAGGAATAGAAAGGAAAGGGGGAGAAGAGAATGATCTTGCTTTAACGTGACAACATTTTATTTACATAAAGTTAGATCTGAGGAAAATATAGGATGGTATGACTTCAAGCCTGTGATTCCAAATCATAGGCTGCCTGATGTAAAGTGATGGGGCATTGAAAACATCCCCTCCAAAGCATTGATTCTAATTAACTTAGTGCTTGTTTAACAAAGCTTTCTTAAATCTCTTCCCCCTTCAAACATCTGTCAAGCAACAAAAATGTGCTCTCACGCTTTTGTTCCTCCAGAAACATCTGACTTAGAGTAGAAAATTGGTTAGACAAGTGCAAAAATAATTGGGACCTGCGTGATCTCTGTTGGCATGAGCAGCCCAAACCACAACCCAGCCATTAATAATGTAAACTGCAAGGCTTTGGGAGGCCAAGAGCAGCTCCTAGGAAACGTCTGGGTGCACAACCATGACCATTTTGGAGACAAGTACCATGGGGAACATCTGCATTCAGCAGGAGGACAAGCACCAAGGCTGACTGTGTCTGCTCGAGTTTGCAAGTGACATCAGCCAAATGCAAATCTGCAAAGAGGAAAGATGGTGCAAACAGAGAGGAGCTGGACAAGATCTGATGGAAATGGGTTTATAATGCTTTATAATGCTTTAAAAAGGATTTTTTTTAAAACAAAGACTTTGAACATTCATTGGGGGAGGTGAAACTAGATGATTTTTTACAGCAGAATCAGATTCTGTAATAAGCAGATTTTAAATAGCCAGAATGCAATTGCCTACAACACACCGACCCTAACAGTTTACCTACCATAAAAATGCTAAAATTAAAACTCCTAAGGTGCTTTTAAAAAATTGTACCTATTAAAATCTGATGCTCTTTAAGTCAGAATTTTGTACCTGACATCACACCTGTAACAAACACACCTAGGACCCTTGGGAAGGGTCAATGGACTCTTGGAAAGGCACGTGCAGCTCTGCAGCACCAGAGCACAACTTGGCTGGGTTCCTCCTTTCTCCCTCACAGCAAAGAGAGGAGAGGCACAGGTCACTAAACCTACATTATCAAAATAAATTAAAGCTCTAGAGGGCAATCCAACAGCCAGATTCTGGCCAAACAGTTAGAGACAGACAGATAATGGGAAAAAAAAAGGCCCTGAGCTGACTGCCTGATTTTCTCCACTAACCCACAGTAGTATGGGGAGAGGGCTGACAAAATAAAAAGGAGAGAGAAACAATCTAGCTGCACGGGCTTAAAAATTGTATTTTGCAAAGTGCTCATTCTGCTTTCCACTGGCCTGGAGCCCTAGGAGCTGAAGAACGAGGAAGGATTTTTAGGAGTAAACACAGTGCAGTGTTGTGGAAGATGAGGAGGTGTTCTGCAGATTCTGATGGCATTACCTATGGTTTTAAGGATAATTATTAAGCAACCACCTAAACAGTGGATCATATCTTGTCTCAATCACAAGAAAGAAAATCCCTCTCAGGCTCCAGAGATGAACTAATAGAAATGAAAGCACGAAGTCCCATTTTTTTCCTCTGTGTTTTACTTTTAATTACCATGAAGGCAGGCTGCCTCCAGATAAGTGAAAATAAAATCCAGGTATAAGATACACTGAATGGAGGATGAATGTCAGGAACCCCCCCACATTCTGTTTATGATAAGCAGCACAAGGAAAAGGCTTTTTAAGCAATTTCTCCCACATTCAAGTCAGTCAGAGATTGCATTTACTATTCTGGGGCAGGTGTCCTCATATCAGCGTGGCAGACAGGACTATACACATACACCAGAAATATAGACAATTCCACATATTTGTACGTTTTTAATCAGTGATTCAAGAGCACAGCAAAGGTTAGGAAGCAAATCCTGACCTACACAAGCTACTGACACCACTCCCCTTGGAGCCAAAGGAGCTGGAGTCGGCCTCCAATCCCTGCTGCAAAGAGTTTTTGAATTTAAATTCTATCAACAGCAGAGATGGAGCAGCATAACAATGGTTGGACAGACAGAGAAGTTGAATGCAACTGCATAAACCAGGGGAATTTGAAGAGACTGAACCAGCCATTTTCAGAGTCCTAATATTCTCTAAACCTTCCAGGTGAGTCAAGCTCAACGGGTATTTTACCTCCTATGCAAAGAAAGATAAGTGAAGGATTATGATGATATTAGAGATTTTCAATTCACTCAAGTTCATTGTTAGATAAGGTTAAAGAGAGTTCAATTATGGTGCAACATTCAAGTTAACATGGAGATAACAATGGGCAGGTACTTGTTACCTGATTAGCTGAACAAAAGAAAAATGAATATTGGGAAAGGCAGAAAAAAAAGAAAAGATTTGGTAAAAAATAATTAATCTAGAATACCTATGCAAGTGTAGGTGACGTTTGATAAGCTCAGTCATTAGAATTGCAGAATTGTTCTTTTTTAAGGAATTTACTGCCCTGAGATTTCTGGACTCACACATTCCTTATTCTCCCTTTCCCTTAAAGGAATGTGAGATTTTTCACAAATTTCAATCTCCTCAGTAATGAGAATTTAATGATTTAATATTACTATGCTCTAATAAAACAAAGAATAGCAGTGAATCTAATGCAGAAAATAACTGATAACTTCCTTTGCATGTTACCCGTCAGTCTTTTCACTCTGATTTGTGGGAAGTAAGAAAATACAACTAATTCTCACAATATACATATAAATACACACATAAATGACCCATTGCCCACTGCAGATAAAGACAGAATTTATTGGTGGTGTTCCTATTTCTCTGATAATGCAAAAGGCAAATGCCTCTTTTCAGAACAGCCGTGCAGCAGTGAAACACTATTATTTAGCCCAAAAAAATAGAAATACCTCTTACATTGAATTGCATTGTTCCCAGTGAATAGCAGTATCACTCCTCAGGTAAGTGCAGGAGTGGGTCACATTCTTCTGGGCATTTAAAGAAATGTATGTCACCCACAAACAAACCCACTGTTAATAAACATGGTCCCACAGGAAAGGGTGTTTCTAGGAAAATGCTCTACTCCAGCTACTGTCTCTGCCACTGTAAACCTGAGTGAGGGAGATAATGCTGATCACGCAACAGAATCTGAGCTTTTTAGCAGAGAGGAACGCTACAAAACCAGCACAGTAGTCTACAATCTCCCAGCAGAGCTCTGTCACTTGGGCTCTTGCAGAGTTCTGTGTATTCCCACATTTATGAGGAATTGGATTCTTAAAATTGGGTGCTCTTGTCAGGTGACTTAAAGCTCAGTCAGGTGGAGCTGGAGAGCAGAAACTGTGCCAAGTACTGCGTGATTATCAGAGAGAAAACCTGTTTGTATGCCCTGTGATTAATATTCATATTTGCCTGCACAGACTTTTGTTACAGATTTCCAACATTCACTTACCACAGTCTCACTCCTCTTCTTAAAAAGACAATAAAATTCTAGTGCCAGAGTCATCACCCAACACATTTGTTAAAATGGCAATTTCAGGAGCTGCTGTCCAAATCACACTTCCTGAAACATGTCAGGATTGTCTGTGCTCTATACTTGGGGTGTTGGGAGTGCTGCCTGGCAAAAACCCAGTGCCCCAAGAGTCTCTGACCACTCACCAGCCATTAAAACCTCCACTTCTCTGTGCTCCACCTCTACTTGCTAAATTTTGGAGTAGAGCAGTAAGAATAGAATATCAATCACATTTAGCTTTGCTTCCCTTCATCAGCAATGGAAAACCAGGTAATTAAATGAAGGTCACTCCTACATGGCTCAACTTTGGAAAAATTTCCTCAAGGGCAGTGGCCCCATACTGATGTGAAGTATCTTCAATATTAGGGATCACTCCTGAATAAATGCCTGGAAAACAATTCCAGCTCAGGTGATATCATATCCAGCTGATTTGATATCAGCTTCTCCGTTCTTGGTGCTGCTATGCCTACCCATGCCAGGAACTGCTGAGCTAACCCTGCACACAAAATTAACTGATAATTCCAAACATGGCTAGGATAGAGAGCTAATTGGAAAGTCCCCTAGCATTAAATAATTCCCATCTATCTTCAAAAGCATAGTATCAATCACAGCAATTGCTGCACCGGCCTTACTTTTCTGGCATGCTCCAAAGAGGAAATGGGAAAGGTACAGAACATATAAATCATTTTGATATAAAAAGAAAGTACTTAGGCAGCCATGTAATGAATCCCCAGCACTGTCATCTGTGTTAGAGGCCATGAAAAGTTTTGTAAGGTCCTGAGTGTAAACAGCATGGAATAACAGAAAAGTGGTTTACAGCTTCACAGAGCAGTATGAAACTCTAGCTTAAACAAGCACAAGCTAAAATCTCAATGAACCCATCAACCAAAGAAGGTAAGGACTAAGCTCTGTGTCTTATTCTGAATCTCTGGGTCTTACATTTTAGCAGCAAATTTTGGATTGCCACTTAGATTAGCCATTTGCAATTATTTCAATATTTTGATAAATGCCTGGGTTATAGCCCAAGCAATGCTTCTTGCTTTTCCCAGTTATTAGAAAGCAGGAACTCAAGCATTCACTGGGACTCAGAGTCTGAAGGTGATGCTATCTCACACAGTACAGGACTGCAGGTCAGCATTAATCATGGAAACCACACAGAACAATTATCAGATAAAGAGCAAAACGGCTTGTGCCTGGTGCAGAGCAGAAGCACGCTCTCCTCTGCTAATAAAATGAAGGAAAATAAAATAAAAACCAGGCAGGGCTGGTTTTAAAAATGAACAGGTTTCCTCCATCCTACTCAACACCTGCCATCCTGGACAACTCCTGTGTCACGCCAGCCAGTGTTTGCCTTGGACTCTGCAATGCACAGTCTGTGTCCACCATTGCACCCTGATTATTTGTGTGTTGGTGGTTCCCACACTTGTGTTCTGCTACAACCAGCACCTCTTAATGGGAACTTAGAGATGACAGATACACAAAAATACACACACCCTTGAAGGAAAAAAAAATAGATTTTGTTTGAGGCTTTTTTTTTTTTTTTTTTAAAGAACTGATGTCAAATGAGATACTAAAGACATCTGTGGATTTGAGGTGGGTCCCACCCTTCCATCTGCAGCTCCTGTGCTGTGCCTGTCCCCAGGAATGGAATGGGCATCTTCAACTGCCCAGACTGGTGCTTTATTGCCCTAAGATGGATATATGGAGGCAGGGGGAAACTAGATGGTGTTTAAGATCCCTCCTAACCAAAACTATTCTGTGATAATGAGATATATTCATAGATTGGCAGCTCTGAAGTCCTCAGTATAATGGTTTGATATTTGCCAATAAAATTAAAATGCAAGTTTGCATATTAGTAATAATATAATGTAAAATAATATTTGGATGATGGCTTGTAGAACCCTTGGAAAATTCCCTGGCCAAAATATGATGCAGAACAATAGACAATTTCAACAAGCATGAGCATGTGAAGAAGAACATTTTAAAAGATAAAAGAATTTGTCTTCACATAAAATTATCATGATACTAAGCACCGATCAGGCTTTTAAATTTAATTTAATGATCCTGATGTCTAATGTACTTTCCATCAACCTGATAAATATTCATGTTACTTTAGTGCTGTCACACAGGGACGAGCAAACATGACACACAGCTCACCAAGATGCAAAGTCTGAGCGTTAAATGTATGCAACAGAGAAAGGGCATTCAACCATGACTGTATAACTCCGTTTAAGAGATAGGCAAAGAGACAAGGATATTTAATTACAACATCAACAAGGGCAACAAATTTTATTTCTGTTTTCTGCAACTTAGTAGCCAATTCCATATTTTAGAAGTATTAAAGATTCCTCTGTTTAAGCTGTGGACATCAGTGAAGTGCTTACAAACACGCAGATCTACATTAGCTTGTAAAATTTATAATTTCATCAGCCCTTCTGAAATTATAGATATTTTTATGTACCTACTATTCTCTCCTGATCCCCCTGTGCAGGATTTTCAGTGACTGACTTCAGCACATTCAAGTATACTTTCACAGTGTACTAAGTGGATTGCCCTAGCTTTTCAGGGACTGCTTTTCTCCTTTGTCAGCTCAATGAAAATAGATCTAAAGCATTTCTGCTGCTGACCCAATGTGGGCATTCTAGTGAGGCAATCGGATTCAGTTGATACAAACCAAAATAACACCCGTAATGAGGGATTAAAAATTAAACTGAATTTGACTACTAAAATATCCTGAGCTGGAAAGGACCCACAAGGATCATCAAACCCAACTCTTAGCCCTGCACAGGACCATCCCAAAATCACACCATGTGCCTGATCTGTGGGGTAAATAATACAGGAAGCCCCACTTCGGAGTATCCAGTATTAAGTTATGAAAATCTCCAACTCAGTGATGCAAAGACTGACTGAAATAAATTTAATCTGCAAAATCACACCAGTCAGAAATTGTTTTGGCAGATTAACAGTGCCATCGAGGGATAAGCCACGTATTAGGAATTATCTGTGCCTTCTCACCTTCATTCCTAATAACTGAAGCTATCATAAGCCCCATATCACATGCTTCAGGCAATTTGATCATGCATCTACACCAGATCAGATAAAAATCTGTGCTTCTATTTGACACAATAATGCACAGATCTGATATTTACAAGCATAAAATTGCCCTCTAAATTTAGCTGCAATTGCTATTCACTGTTCAAATCTAGTTACGATGGCTCTTTACCCAGGCAGCAATTTCTCTTGCTTTTCCTTTATTTCTTTAAAACCTCAGTAGATAATTCCCACCCACATGAGCAGTAATGATTCCTGAGCTCCATCAAATGCTCACGTGATGTGAGGTGCACATGGTCAGTCTCAGGAAGGTTTGGTGCCAAGGCAGTCCTTCAATAGGAGCCACCAAAATGCTCAGAGGGCTGGAGCAGCCCTCCTATGGAGACAGGCTGAGAGAGCTGGGGCTGCTCAGCCTGGAGAAGAGAAAACTCCAGGGAGATATTATTGACAGCCTTCCAGTACTAAAGGGGCTTAGAAAAAGGAGGGAGAGTGACTTTTCACAGGAGCAGAAAGCAACAGGACAAGGGGGAACGGTTTGAACCTAAAAGAGATTTAGATTTAGATGTTAGCAAAAAAACCCCAAAAACTTCCTGTGAGGGTGATGAGGCAGTGGAAGAGCCGCCCAGAGAAGCTGTGGATGAGCCATCTCTGGAAGTGTTCAAGGCCAGGTTGGGTGGCCAGCACCCTCATCTAACAGGAGGTGTCCCTGCTCATGGCTCGTTATGGTTATGGGGTTATGGCCCCTTCCAACCTAAACCATTCTATGAACCTTTGGGGACCCTGAAAGAGCTTGGGGACCCCAAAATTTGGGATCCTATAATTCAGTGACTATGGAGAGTCAAGTCTGAATAGAATTCTTGTCCTAAATACTCAGGCAGAGGGTGCCTGAACTAAATGCACAAAAGTACACGGGGGAAATAGGAATTTATGACAATTTTTAGCCAGGTGACACACAGCACATCTTTCAAAGGCATAGAATAAAAAATATCTCACTTGAGGGAGGCTTTTTAAAGAATCAGGAAAAACTTTTATTGTTAAATAAAGCTCTAGTCTATATGGCTTTTGTTATAGCTTTCAAAATGTAAATTTCCTGAGTGTACTGCATCAGTAGTTACTCATTGTTGTGGTTCCTTTTATTTAGCTGAAAATGGTCCTGGCCTTCTCTGCCAGCATTAAAGGCACCACAGTAATTGCTAAGATAAACATAAGAATGGTCCTCAATTTTCACTGCCTCTTACCCACCTCACTCTTTCATTTGGCTTGTGATCACAGCATCACTGACTACCCTTTCCACCACTGCTGGAACCTTTTGCTATGCTTTCTTTTATTTTCATTCTAATTTTGCCTACGAAATTTAAATTTTGAGACTCGTGAGCCTTAAAAAGAAGCAGGAAGATGCTGGAATTGCCAGGCTGAGATGAACAGAAGTCACATTTCAGTGTGTGTGCATGGCTATGGGCTGTGATGATTTCACTAGCAGGGGCATTTGACTGGTCAGGAAAGAAACACAGACTTTGAACTGTCACAGGGCACGTTGTTATCCTTCCTGTGATACTCAGGATCCCAGAAAGGAGACCAGGTGGAAGAGATTGTATTTTTCCTGGAGACTAGCAGAGCAATCATCAGCCTTTACTTGCTCCTGACAGGGAAAATTGGAGACGGGAACTGGCTGTAGCTGTAGGGCCCATGAACGTATCTGTCCTGCCCCAAAGCAAGGAAGGCATCTCTCATTCTTCTTCCAAAGACAACAGGGGAAGCCACCTTCATGTGCACTCACAGCTCAAGAGGAACAGGGCTTAGGGCAGCCAGACAGCCAGCAGTCAAATGTCAGAGGTGAAAGAGAGCAATATTACTTGTCTAACTTTCCTTAAAACAAGTGCCAGAGAACTTAGTTTTCCTTTGCTCTGGAGTACACACTGAGCCCTCCCCAGCCCTGCAGTGCAGAAAGCTTGTGCCAAGCTATGGACATGTAATATAAAATCTAGCTTGACATTTAATCCCACATGAGAGGCTCGTATAAGCCTTCACCCAGGCACCCGAACCAATGGTCCGGGAACAGCTGGCTGCAGCCTGGCCTGTGTTATCACAGCCCACAAAAATACAAGAGCAAAGCTCATTTCATGTGTGTGTGCTGGGGTTTGGCAGATGTTACACTCAGCACCACTGATCAAACACAAAGAAAGTGGTGGAATACAAGGGTAATGAAACACTTTTTGGCAATCTGACAAATGCGCCGCTCCTCTGAGTTGGGTCGTTCATCCATTCCTGATATCTACACGCACCAACACTTGAAGGGAGGATGGCAGTGTAAGGAATAATACCACAATTTTTGCCTGATCTTTTCTTCAAAAACCATATCAAACATACTAGACAGCCTGACTGCATCAGAAGTCCACAAATTCCTACCCATATAAATCCCATACGGGATTCCTACCCATAAATGGTGCCTTTTGCACCATTTCTCATCTTTTATCCATTACTTTTACCCATTTAAAACCCACGTTTAAAACACTCTGAAAGAGGCAATCAGCATTTCAGTTGTACTGCTGAATGTGTTGTCACTTGAGGAATGTTCGCCCACTTGTATTGTCCATTTTTATACCAGCTGTGAGAAACAACCAGCATTGACGGTTTATTTTAAGATTTAGATGTTCGGTGTTAAATGATGCTGGGTTTAAAAAAGCAAGGAAGTTTTGGAAGAGGTTTAGGCAATACGTGTTAGCAGTTATTAGGCAAACAATTTCTGCTTACTGCAGTACCTCTGGTAATAATCAGGAATAGGGAAAAACCTCCTGACACCATGAAGAGTCATGAAATTGTCATTGTGCCACAAATCCCCACTCTTAAGTTTTCCAATTGCTTTGCTAAGTGGAAGATACATTATTTTTTCCCTCAGCAGGATTAGAGAGCACTATGAAAATACTTATTATCTGTGGGTTTCTTATCCACATTCTTTTACTCTACCTTAAAACATCAGCTTACACCAAGTGGTTGTTGCTTAAAACTAAATTACTGTGTGTCGCAACAATTGCTGCAGGCTGGAAAGTCAGATCCTGTTTCTGTAAACCTACAGATGTACTGAAAATATTTAGATAAATCAGAATCATTAAAACTAAGGCTTGAAAAAAATAAGGGATATTCACCATTTCATGAATCTTCTTTGTTTTGGGATCTAAAAGGGAAAAACGCCCTAAAATTAATTTTGTAGGTGTAATGCTTTAAAGACTGATGGGATTTAGTCAAGTCTGAGAACTTTATATACTCCAAGGCACTGCCCAAGGCTTATGCAGTCATGGAATCTGAACTATCTTACATTTGCACAAATGGTCAGAGAGATTTTTAAAGTTTGTCCTGTATCTCCACTGAACAAGACTGGTAAGCTCCAATACAGGCTTTTACTGCAAAAAGAACATGGTTACAGGGATATCTTTAACTCAGAATTTCGCTGCCATGCCAAAAGCTCTCACAGCACTACATTAGCTCTGTCATCCTTAAGACATGCACGTATTTCCATACTAAAGTTGCCCAAGTGTAGCTTTAAGTCACTTTGTCTCCCACAGAGTTACAGTCATGCAGGTGACTCCATGAAGCCCTGGTAGGTACAGCAAGGCTTCAGCACCTGAGGGTCAGCCTGCCCCTCTGTTTTCCCCTTGGTACTCAGATATTTTGGTCATAAATGAAATCCTCCAGCCTTCAGTGAGGTCTAAGCACTGCCTTCCAGGCTGGGAGCAATAATCAGTGCTCCTGAGCCCTGGTCCTTAACAGCAAAGAGATAATGGTGCCGCCACCAGCAGCAAGCCAACGACAGAATCATTAAGTCTGGAAAAGACTTCTGAGATCACTGATCATCAACAAACAGCTGAAGGGGCACAGCTATTTCAGGAAACCTGACTGGAGAGGAGTGGGAAGGTTTCCTTCCCTGCTTCGTTGAGAGCAAGTTGCACTTTTGTTCCTCCACTTGACTGCTGACGTGACAGAGAAAGTGTTATGAGAGGAGCAGCACGTGCAAAGTGCTTTCCATCAATAAAGGAGAAGCAGCAGACACTTGCTGAAGAAAAAAATGCTTTTCCTCTCAGTAATGATAATGGTGACAGAACTAGCTCAGCTTAGCTTGGCAGCTTCTCTGGAGGAGCTTCAGGAGTCCTGCTGCCACAGAAATCAGGGCACAAATCAATCTTGTGAATGACAGGACAAAGGTCCTATCAGGAGGTGTATTTAACAGCAGCTGTAAATGTTAGAGATGTTCTTTCTAACACAGTGAAGATTAAAACAAGCCTGTGTTATCAATTCGCCTGCAGAGACCCAACAGGGGAGAACTGGGTGGTGGTGGCTCAATGCAGATGATGATAATGTGCTAAATCAGCCTGGACAGCAGCATTTTAAAACAAAAGGCCAATTTATTTCCCTTATTTAGTGGTTAGGGAGATAAGGAACACTGGGCTAACCCTACAGGGACCTTGTACCTTTTCCTACAGGAGGGAGTGGTGGGACCACACGCCCTGGCAGTGGGACACTCCACTGCAGCTCCTGTATCCCTCTTCGAGCTTATTGAGGCTGCTGAACTGTCACAGATGCAGCAGCACAAAAAGAGCAAGTTTTGCCCTTTCCTCACCCTATTTTAAAGCTTTCTTAAGGATAGAAACTTCCAGGACAGAGTTGATGCCATCAAGGGTGTCTATGCAGCAGCCGATGCTTTCGGTACTACTGAAAACTAAATAATTACAAACTTCATATATGTGCCCTTTTTAAATCCTATAGCCTGGCTTGTTGATTTGGCCCTGAGGATCCAAATCCATTATAAAACTTCCTCTTTTTTTGCCTTCCAATAACCCATTTAATATTAGTCACAATCTATCTTTTATTGTTAAAAAAAAAAAAAAAAAAAAGAGAGAGAGAGAGAAAAATGTGTCACAGATTCAACCAAAAGCCACATTATAATATGAATCATAAATTTTCTAATCCCTCTTCCCTGCCCCTCCCCCCCATTAAATTATTCTCTGGATAATGAATCAGATATCCTTTTATTAGCATATTTCATTTCTCAGCCTTTCAATACGTAGAAATAATATTTCCTAGCAAAAGACAGCTCTTAGACAATGAAAAGACATTAAATTGTAGATTTAAAAATTCCCTTTCTACTGGAAGTCCACATATATATATTGAGAGGGTAACAGAACAATTGTGCTGCCTCAAGATTCATTAACTGCTGATCTCACGCACAGACAGGCAAGGGAGAAAACAAGGAAGGGAACCTTTTGAATATTGCATTAACTCTGATATTCAATTATTACAACAATGCCACTCAGGAGGGGCCTGCACTGAATTTTGTTAGAGATGGGGATTTTAAGAAAATGATAACTGACCGATTTGAAGACTCACAAAATTGTTTTTCGGTTTCAATAATAACATGTATTACTCATTCTCCCTTCAGAAACAGGAAAAAACCTGTTTATATCGCATTCAAATTCTTAGAAGGTCACTTAAAAAAAAAAGAAGTGAAACTTCCCCTATTTTTGCATTAATAATGACAAATATGCGTGTGTGTATATATATAAGTGTATATAATTTATCTAATTTTCCATAATGGAACATTTACCCAAAAGGACTAATTTATTTCTCTTTCTTTAATCTCACCACAGCCTACTTAGCGTGGCCTTGTTCAAATTGTTCCTATTTTTCACATTATTGAATTTCTTCTCAAAATTTCTGAAATTCCCAACTATTATCTCATAGATTTTGGTAGCTTGCAGCAAGACTTTGCCTTTTAATTATGAGTAGTCACATTTTAATTTTTCATTAACTAGATACCCACAATATAAACGGGTCCTATGCCATGTCATTAAAAGCTCTTGGCAGAAGTCATCTTTAAATGGCTCTTACCTAAAATGATGTTTCCCCCTCTTTACTTCCCACCCACTTAAGACACTTAGAACTTTAAAGCAAAAAAAATGGTAGGGCTTAATGCCCTTACCATCAAGCTAATTAGAAGAACTGCTAATGAGTCTAAATTAGTAATAATAGCTACAACACACACCCAAGGAAAGAAAACCTGTATCTCAGCTGATGGAAAACCACTTATCAGTAGTCAGAGGCACGGCAAATGTTGGAAAAGAATTTCCACTTTTATTTTCACAAGTGTGTAATTTAACATCAACCAGGGGTTTCCAAAGCATGTGCATGCCTAGTATCCAATGGAACCCACAAGTGTTTGCCCATGCCAAGGGTGTTGGAATGAGATGATCTTTAAAATCCCTCTCAACTCAAAGCATTCTGTGTTTCCACGAATAATCTAGAGCTTGTTACATTTACATTTCCACAATCGTGCTCAGAGTTCAGTATGAATATGAGCAAAGACAGGAGGTTGCTGTTGTCCATGTCAATCCTGACTTTTCAAACACTATTTTAGCAGTCTCATCTTTGATAAGAAGATCAGATGTCACAGCCACGAGTGCTGGTTATCCAATGACACACAAAGCACATCTCTGTTTTGAAAAGCACAGTTAAGGTACACATTTTACTTGCTGTGAAAGCCAATTTCCCTCAATTTTACTGACTTCAGAAATAGTGGGTGAAGCAAAACTGTCCCAAAACTACAAGCAGAAAAAACCAGCCCAAGACAATCCTTTTAATATGCAGCTAACACTGATGTGCCATTAATGTCCTCTGAAACAAAATTTACCCAAATCCCACACTGAAGCTCAGAAATGACACGATTATGTTCAGCAGAAGTGAGCCCACATATGAAAAATGTACCTTTTCTGAACTCAGCCCTGACTTCAGCCCAAGTGTCCTCACACACAGCCACTTGTGAAATTACTGCTGTTGTTTGAAAGGTCTTACAACAAACTTTATTCCAAGATTCGGGAATTCTGATAACGCTTTTGAAGTCTGTCCAAAAAAAATCCCATCCAGAACAACAAAACCGATTTCTGAGTTCAGATGCTCAGAAAGTTAAAAAGAAATACTTTTAAACCAAAGTCTCAAGGTCTCCATTTGTAAAACTGAGATGAGAACGCCCATGGCTGTTCTCATCTCATGTCTACCAGGGCTGTCAGAGTTCCTTGGCTAATACTTGTGAAGAGCCAACTGCCAAAGTCACCCTTTGGTGCTGATTTTGTTAAAATTCTTACCATCCAAGGCCTATAAATAAATGTCCAATAAGGCTTGAAAACAAACTGCCCTCTCTCTACCAAAGAGGACATAATATGATAGACTGCACTTGGAAAATAACTTTAAAGAAACATTTGTGTTTGCAGGTAACAGGACCTCTCCATATAGAATGACTGTGCTTACTCCTGTCAAATATAATAGACACAATAGAATTAAACAAATACATATAATTTCATCTTTTTTATCCACAGAAAACGACTGTTTTTACGTAACATTGAGAAAGACTATTTTATTATTCCTGTTTTCGTCAACATGGTTATTGGAAAAGATATCTAGTGGAAGAATTAGATATGCATCCAAATCTTTTTCCTTAATAGATAAAAGTGACACAAACCTATAAATTCCCTTTACTTTATTTTCAATATAACCATTTCACTTCAGCCTAAAACGTGTTTATTAAGGGTTCAGTGATTGAAGATAAACCGATTGTTAACTACTGTTGACAAATGATTGCTTGGGGACTCCTGCTCGTCTAATAAAGTGAATCTTCTCTGCTCACATTTCTCCTTGCTATCACACCATAAACCACTTTTACAGCATCTTCCATGCAATGCATCACCAGGCACTTTACATTATAAAACTAATCAGCAGATAAAAAACCACTGGATCTTATAGCACTGACATAAAATCCAATATCCAGTAAAGCCTAAATCAAAAACTTAAGCTTTCTGCATCAATTTGCAAACGGAGAGGAACATGCTCTGCACATACTTGAGGGTGGAAGAGAAGTCCAGTGATAAGGAGCAGGGCAACTCAAAGATTTGACACAGCTTGCACACAAGCCTTAGAAGTTACTTAGAGAGATTTCAGAGCCCAGCACACACAGAATGAAAATGTCAAATGCCAACTGATGTAATATACATCCAGTTTAATAAGAACACAGGTTCTAACATGCACTAGTGCCTTGGCCAAAAGTAATTACAGCTCTTTCAAAACTGATGATTGCCTGCATTAGCTCTGTTTTGGAGAATAATAAGCAGCTGTTTCACAACAGAAGAGGTAAAATTGTTTTACTGAACCACTGAGAAGGTAGAGAGGTAAAAACGGTTTGGAAGGCAAATTTAACTCGGGTAAAACCTGATGAGAAACAAAATTACCCAACACTTAAGATATTCTTGAAAATAACAATCTAATCTGATGGTTTAATTCAGAAATTTTTATCAGGTGCTCCCACCAACAGTGCTCCCAACCCTTCACTTACCAGGATTTGACACAAAGTCAAACCAATCAAATCTATCAGTGAAGTATAGAGAAAAAAATTTACCTGTGTACGCTTACAGTACAAAGAGATTGCAATGCTTAGTGGTAATAAAAATCCTCATCTATAGGACCAGCACTTGTGCAGTAATGATTATCAACCAGGCTATAAGTGCAGAATTCAAACCTCACATAAATCAATCTCCAGGGTATTTCAGGGAAGGACCTTTAAAAGCTCATCAACAATGAAATAAAAGTCAAGACTTGCTGAAGTCCAAAATGTAAAACAACACTACTCTGTAGTTGGAGAAAAGAAGGGACTCATAGCTATAATACCTTTAAAATATTTTAAAATAAGCAGTACAGAAGACACACTTCATGTTGAAAAACAACAGTGTAGCAAGCTCTCCAATGTGGGATGAGGACACAGCACAGGCATCATGACAGGACTTTATCCAGTGCAAACACCTCTAGGTGGGCTGTGTATTAACAAAACCAGCCTGGAGAGTTTCCATACAAATTGTCACATGGAAATCTTTTTAACTTGCAAAATCGAATTAAAAGACCTTCATTAGCAGAAAAAAATAATAAAGGATCAGAGAGGGAAAAGGGGTTTGAGACAACATCACTAAAGGATGGCCACACCTATTAAAATTATAGAACCTTTAAAAATAAAACAAGAATTTCTGAGGTCTACATTCAAGTCAAATTTTTTTAGCCACTGAGAAGGCAGAGAAGTAAAAAGAGTTTTGCGAGTAAATTAAATCAGCCAAAATCTGATGAGAAACATAATTATTCAATAAATATTTTATAATAAATATTGAGTTTTCCAATAACCCTGTATTTATTATTAAAGTTATTTTATTATTAAAGCATTATAACTGAATTTACAACTCGACAGTCAAAGCATAGCCCTGCAAAAATTCTTCGTAATTTTATAATTACAACACAATTTTATTCTTCTAAACCCAACTAACAGCCTCGGAGGTATCAGACAGTCCCAGTGCAATAAGGTTTAGCATTGCTGCAGACACTGTAGTGCTTGGCTTTTACCAAAAGCCCAGGTTATACATCCTCCTACTTGTGAAACAAACCTGAGATGCATTAACCTATCTGATGTGTATCCCCTGGACTGGAAAAGCAGACAATTTTTGCACACAGAAGAAGCAGCTGGATGCACTCATAGGCCCTTATCCCACCTGGAGAACTTGTGTCCTGGTGGAGTTAACATTATCCATCCTGGGATATCCTTGCTGCAGCAAGGCCAGGTGTTGTGTGATTCTTCAAGCGTGTTGTCTCTGCCTATTGACAGAAATGTCCCACTGACACTGCCAGGTGAGGGGAATGGGGCAGGAGTGGCTGCTGTTCAAGCAGCTGTTTCAGACTTCACACTCTTGTGCGTGGGCATGCACAGCTGTCTGCATTTGTGCTGTTTAGGCATCAATTAAGTTGATTTTTGTGCCAATAATACAGGGAGTTGGGAAGCAGAAGTACATGCAGGACCCTTTGTCCTCCAGTTCTGTGAGCAGGGTCTCCAGTTCATTGCTTCTGCTGCCTCTGCACCCTGTGTCCTCTGTAAACAAGGATTCCCACTCCTCTGGTGGAAAGAGACAACACAGTGACAAACTGGAGTCTGCAAGGAGCAAGGGAGGATGACCGCCAAGATTAATCCTTGAGCCTTTGATTGGAAGGAGGAGACTCACCCCATTCTTGGAGGCTGCTCCATAAGTACACTTGGAAATGAGAAACAAGTACTAAAAAGCCCATACTTTAAATCACGTATTTGTGAATTAATTTTCATCCCTGTTTTATTTCCTAGATTCAATCCGTACCAACTGTGAGGAGAACACCACCATGGGAGGAACCTTGGATGTGGCCTAATGACCTCACAAAGGTACAGCAATGAATATTCCCACTGTTGCGTATTGAAAGATTGGAAATAAATGAAGCAAAAAAAAAAAAAGCTTCAGGGTTCTTGTCTGGCTCTGCACTGATCTCAGACCATGGAGGCAGAAGACATCAGCAGCATCATCATCTGCAACAGATGCCGTGTGCCGGATGCTGGGACAAGTTCCCTCCCTCGTAAAGAGCCAAAAGAGGGCTGGGAATAATTACATGGGAAGAGTCACTAATAGAGGGAGTGCAGCCTGGAAGTTGAACACAAGCAACAAAGAGCCTAGATTGCGAGGCTTTGTGCTGAAGAGGGACTGAAAGCCCCTGCTTTGCTCGGTGGAACGTGGTTTGAAAAGCTCTGCCTGAATTGGCCAGAAATTTGCATGATGATCAAAGGTAAAATAACTTTGAGCTGAAGAATAGCAGAAACCTGCTTCCTTTTTTTTTTTTTTTTTTTTTTCTTCAGGCAGGACAGGAAATGGAGGCACGCTGCAGGAAAAATGATGGAAAGCAGCCTGGTTGCTGCAAATCGAGGTCGAGACTTTTGCCATTAGATCAAAATTCGGCTGCCCTTCAGTTTTTTAGTGATCTGCAGCTGTGCAGTCACTGTCACATGAAGGCTCAGGATGTCATTCAATGCACCCACAATGTCTGTCAGGACAGGACTGTGATCATGATCCTTTTTTTAGAGGACACAGGGTGCAGAGGCAGCAGAAGCAATGAACTGGAGACCCTGCTCACAGAACTGGAGGACAAAGGGTCCTGCATGAACTTGTTTCCTAACTCCCTGTATTATTGGCACAAAAATCAACTTAACTGATGCCTAAACAGCACAAATGCAGACAGCTGTGCATGCCCACACACAAGAGTGTGAAGTCTGAAACAGCTGCTTGAACACCAGCCACTCCTGCCCCATTTCACTCACCTGGCTGTGTCAGTGAGACATATCTATCAATAGGCAGAGACCACACATTCAAGAATCCACTGTGCCTTCCATCAGAAAACAGGAATTTTAAAATTTCAGAGACATCCTCAGCCTTTAAGTACCTCCTTGGTAACACCAAATGAAAAAAAAAAAAAATTATTGCTCCCACAGACCTGGTATATTTTACATATTCCAGATCCTTTATTCACTAATTAATTAAAACTGAACTTTCATTGGTGCTGCTGTTGAGTTGTGCTGTCTTAACTAGAAATAGGTGGTCACCCAGTTCAGCTCTGCTCAATAAACTGAATATCAGCAGAATGCAGGACAGATATATACAATCACATGGTGAGAATAAACTGGAAGGCATTATTGACACTATGAGAGGCGTGGAGGATACCAAGAGATTAGCAGGTAGTTCTAAACTTGGAGCCCTTGAAAAGATTTCTATTAGAAGACCTTAAAATAGTTTACAAGTGCAAATAGTAAATCATTACATATCTGAACAGCACGAGGAACTAAACATACTTGCTTCCTGGCTTAATTATGATCTAGTCAGAGAAGTATATTTTTGTGTGTCAAAAAAAAAAAAAAGTCTATAATCAGGAAAATCATTATATGGAAGTACACTGGGAAATGGGAGGTGGCAGCCAACAGCTACATGCATAATTCAAACTGTGACTCGGGATTACTCACTGGTTCACATCCTCCTGGGACCAAAACATTATCAAAATGGCAACGCAACAATGCAAGTTGATGAACTCACAAAGGAAAATCATCTCACAACTGTGAATAGCCATTTACTAATAATAAAACATAAAGAAATGTAAACCCAGGACAGCCTTAACTCCAAAATTTCTAGGGAACATAGATTTGGCAGATGAAGCATCTCCAACAATTCTATCTCTCACAGAAGAAAAGTTTTCTGACAAAGGTTGTTGCTAATCTCGGTTGCAACCTCGTTCCCAGTATTTGGCACACTGTGAGCAGATGATGGGGAGCAGACACTCAGCCCTAGGTCAGTACTGAAGAATGCAACACTTACAAAAGACACACATTATCTGCAACACAGTCATTCCTGCCTGCAAACCTGCAATATTTTCGACTGAGTGAAAAATGTCTTTCTAATGTAGACGGATGAGCTCTGACCTACGACCATCAAACGTAACATTACTATGACAGACAGCAGAGAGGGAAAAAAAAGTGAAATTACATTCAGATTTCAGTCACAGGAATAAAACCAGAACAAATCCACTAAGGTGCACTCCTCACATATAGCGTTTGGTCCTTTAAATTCAGAAGTAAAACCTGACAACAGAGTAGCATGTCTCTGAAAATCTCAATCTTTTTACATGAGCCAATGCTGACTGAAGCCAAAGAGGACCACGAGTGCTTTGGCAGTGGTTACATCAGATCTTCTGATGGAATCTGATGGATTTAAGCACCCAATGGGAAGTCCTCTACTTTGTGTGCAACAGTCACACAGAAAGCAACCTGCCATCTCTCCCTGTTAACGCTCCTGTTACTGCTCTTTTCCAGTTAATGGCTTTAAGTGGTAAAAGAGTAGGTTTAGACCAGATATTACAAAAAAATACTTTACACAGAGAGTGGTGAGGCACTGGAACAAGTTTTTCAGAGAAGCTGTGGTGCCCCATCCTTGGGGAAGTGTTCAAGGCCAGGCTGGATGGGGCCCTGAGGAACCTGGTCTGGTGGAAGGTGTCCCTGCCCATGGCTGGGGTTTGGAATGATCTTTAACTCCTCTTCCAGCTGAAGAAATTCTATGGATTCTACACTTAGGGAGGCTTTTGGGTTCTCAAAATCACTCAAGAAAATGAGAAAGAGTGCTAGAAAGCTGTAAAAAACCCCAAGTGTACTCCTAGTGAAAGAACTGAAGTAATTTTAAAGCAATCGACGGTGAGCAGTCAGAAAAAACAGAAGGGCTGGAGAGAAATACAAACTTAAGCCTTCAGTGCAACATGAGCTGCCTCTCAGCTGGATTGGCAGACTAGACAAAGGAGAGGCATCAACCTCCAAATTGCAATGCAAATACTTTCACCAGGTTCTTTCTCTCAGAAAAGTATTTGATCCTCTTGCAAATACTGAAGGAATGTAATTAAAAAAAAATTTGAACAGTGGTATTTCAAAAGATTTCACAGTCTGAAAAATCTGAAGGGAGGTCACCTTCATTTGAAGTCAGAAAAAAAGTTCACAGGCAAGGAAATTGGGGTGAAAAAAGAAAAGGCATCTCATATTATCATATTATCACAACCCTAATTCAACTAGTATTTCATTTTATGAGCGTGGCTGAAGAAGATATAAACCAAGTTACTACATGAACTTAATGAAGAAAACAATCCTGTTTCAGTGATGAGATGGAAATCTGGAAGGTTAGCTAACTGTTGCATCATGAACAGCTACATCCTTCCACTTGCTCTGGCTGCCTTTGCCAGCAATAAAAATAATCTTTTTCCAGATTTTAAGCATGACATCCTGGAGAACTTGATCTGTCCCTCACAAGATGTTAGGTTTTACTAACTGCATCATGTATGCAACATTAGGCAAAACACAGAAAGAAAAAAAATGTAGAACTTAGGGTAGCTCAGAACTCCTTTAGTTTCAGAGCCTTCCAAGCAGAAATAATGCAAATAATATTTTTTTTTTAAAGTCTCCTGTTGATTTAGAGGTTGATGGTTTTAAAGTCATACTTTTCACTCCTTCTACGAGGCATATTTTGACATGTTCCTGTAAAATCCACTTAAAAATACACGCACTGCACCCAAAACCTGCCAGAGGTTAGGGAAGGTAATCTTCAGAAAATGGGTAATAATTTAAAAAGTAGGCTTCATCTACAGAACTCTTTATAAATGAAAACACACTGAAAAAAAAATGAATTTCCTGAGATCTCCTTTAAAAAGCAGGAAAATTAGGCTCTTTCATTACTTCAGGCTTTGCTACTTCACAGGCTTTCCACACTGCTAGTCTTCGCTGCCTCGGGGAACAGTAACTATGATTATACAGTGCAAAAAAGGCAGCATTAGCCCTGAGGCTGGGTGGAACACCTAAAAATTCCTGACTCCTCCCAGAGTTATGAAAATGTGCACTGACACTCCCACTCCACCCTTAATAAAATGAGCAACTTGTGCTTGAGGCCACTCAAAGAGGTTTGAGCACCAAGCTGGGATTGTCCATTGGCTTCTCCTGGATGTGACCGCTTGGAGTTCCTCTGCACATATTCAATATGCCCTAAAAATGAACATGTGCTGTTTTTTCTTTCAATAAACCTGCCTGTGAAGGTGACATCTGCAACAGTTCAGGTGCCAGTTTGTCAGCCCACATCACGTTCTTCAGGAAAAAAAACGAGCTTTTATATTTTCCCAAATCTCTCCAATTAAAAAGAAAGAAAGAAAA
>VXBN01010571.1:0-13111 GCA_013397395.1 Sinosuthora webbiana
ACCAAAACTCCTTCTTTGTGTCCCTCTGCTGGCCTCCTTTCCCTTTGATTGCTCTGCACCCATCTATAGGTCAACTTTTTGGTGCAATGCCAGGAGAAAAAAAGCCAATGGGGATTGCTCTCCTCAGATTTGGGATTGCATGGTACATCCTGTTGGCTGTGACATCTTTGCAAGAGATGCAGGTTTGGCTGCTTCCAGAAGGTGGGAATTCAACATCAGCCTTGTCTCCTCAGGAATGGAGTTGCATCCATTCTGCTGGGTGTATTTTTACTATTTTCTCACCATGTATTCACCAGGTCAATGGTTTTAACCACGATTATTGTTAACAAGGTCCCCCTGTTCTTGGGTGTCATAGACATAGTACTGACAGTGCCATCGTGCTGACACACTTTTCAGCTTAAACATTAACAGAAAGTACAAATGTTTTCTGAGGACATGGCTTCCCTTCCCTTTGACAAACATAGGAAAAATCACAGGCTAATTACAACTGAACAGGGAAGTTAAATATTAACTTCTGTAGCAAATAAATTCCCTGCTTAGGGTGCATAGACCATCATATAAAGGCCTGTGTGGATCCCTCTGGAGCAGAACCCTCTGGTTCACTCCCACCGAAATGGCTCTTTTTTTCCGAGGTACCTGGATATTTCTTCTCCTGACACTGTATTTAATCCTGGCTGAAGGTGGAAAGATCCTGGTGGTACCTCAGGATGGAAGTCACTGGCTCAGCATGCGCCCAGTAGTGGAGAAACTGCAGCAAAAGGGACACGAAGTTGTTGTGGTTGTACCCTCCACCAGTCTGTATATGAAGTCAAAGGAGCCTCAGAATTACACAGTGAAAATGTATCCAATACCTTACACAGATGAATACTTGGGTGAAATTCTCAAGACCTTCATTAATGCCCATTTTATTGAACAATCTGTTTTGAGTTTTGTTCTTACCTCGTATCAAAGCACGATAGGAATCTCCTCGGTCTTCTTCACCAACTGTAAGAGCCTTCTGCAGAACAAGGAGCTGATGCAGTCCTTGAAAGAGAGCAAATTCGACGTGGTTTTCACAGATCCCATCCTGATGTGTGGGCCCCTGGTGGCTGAGTATCTTTCTGTTCCTTCCGTCTACTTCCTGCGGGGCTTTCCCTGTGGAATGGATTCTGCTGCTACCCAGTGTCCAAGCCCTCCTTCCTATGTCCCCAGGTTATTCTTGGATAATTCAGACAGCATGATCTTTTCCCAACGGGTGAAGAACATGCTGGTGGATCTGCTGGAGCTCTTTTACTGTAAGCCTATCTATGATAACTTTGAAGAGCTTGCATATGAGGTTTTCAAAAAGAAAGTGACAGTGACTGAACTCCTGAGCCGTGGATCCTTTTGGCTGATGAGATACGATTTTGTGTTTGAGTTCCCGAGACCAGTGATGCCAAACATGGCTTTTATTGGAGGGATTAACTGTGTTCAGAAGAAAAAACTGTCTCAGGTACAAAATTTTGTTTATTTTTTATATTGAAAAGGCAAAAATATAAACGCATCATAGAATGGCAGAATGGTTTGGGTTGAAGGGGGCCTTAAAGATTATCTCATTCCAACCCCCTGCCATCCTGGGCAAGGGATGTCACTCAGATCTTTACATCAAATCCTGACTGACAACAGCTTGGTGTTTAAAGAGAGATATCCTGCATGATGCAGAAATGTTATTTCCTAATACTCAGCATTCAGATTATATCACATCCTGCCAAATCTAACCCTTATCAGAGTTAATTAGGACAATTTAAGTGACATGCAGCTTTTATGCAAATGACAATCTCTCCTGTTGAATTGAAGAATTACAGTATCCTCCTTTCCAGCTGTCTCATGGACTGTCTGTCCATACTTCCATATATCCCCTCTCCTTTCATCCACAGTGAAGGTTATAGGACTGAAGATTTTACCTGTTTTCTGTTGCAACCATCCACTGATTCCTTTCCATCTGCCTTTATTGTCAAGATATCAATATCTAAGCCCTCAAAAGAAATACTCCTCCAGTTTCATCCTCCCCTTCTTTTCTAGATTATTGAATTAGGTGTTAAGCTTTTCTGGGTATGGATATCTCCTGTAAATTTCCATTTTAGCTTTTGTGAATCAACATTCCTGTGTTCATTTGGCAGCCTTGTCTGAGGTTATGGCCCATCTTCTGTGCATCTCCTTCCTTTGAGCTGTTTGAAAATTCCCGTTAAGTTAATCCGTGTTGTAAACTACCAATATGGGATCAGCGTGGGTGATGGAGCTGCTGCTCCTTTTGGAGGGCAGGTTCTCATCAAAGTCCAGGATTTCCCACCAGGCTTGGGAAGGAGCACTGCATGGGAGGAAAAAAACAAAACAAAACCCCCCCAAAAAAAACTCTAGCAAGAATTGAAAGCCCAGAATATCTCGGAGAAGGAAATTGTTTCCCATATTCACCTACTTATAAACTTTTATGAGAGGTTATTACCAGCATTAAACCCCCAGCAATTTATAACCAAGAAGGACCTGGACACAGGGCTGAGGTCGTGAACTGACCCAACATTGGTCATGAACTGACCTCTCATGGGCCATGAATGACTCGTGACTTTGTGAACTAGAGAGGTGTTGTTGGTTTTTGTTATCTGGGGTACAAGGGTGAGAAGCTCTTTTGCAACTTCATTTTATACCTGATAGGATAAGGGGTAGGTGAACATTATATGGAGAAATGAGGAAAAATTTTCTGCTGGCTGCTTGTTGGGGGTTGGGCTTTTTCTTTCCTTTTCTTTCCTTGTTGCATGTGGAATTTTTTCCCATTGAGTGGCTAAGAAGCACTGATGGTGGGGAGGGGAAACTCTGGCTCGCTGGATCTGGGCTTTCAGAGGGGGATGGTGGAGCTGCTGCTTGGGGAAAAGAACTCACTGCTGCTGTAGCTCGGTCCTGTTTCTTCTGGTGTGGGGTGAGCCCCTGCTCCGGGGAGCAGCCACTGAACCAGGACCTGGTTGTCCCCTGCCTCACTAAAAGAGGGGGCTGTCCCCACACTAGCAGCAGGGTCACTGTTGTCCCGCCCCCCGCTGCTTCTTTGGCACTTCTCTGAGTTTTTTTGCTACTATGTAGCCTGCACCCCCTGCCTGCTGAGGCCTTCTGCCTCTTCAGCCACAGCTCTGGAGTTCCTGATCCATCCCTTCCAATTTCGGACAAAGCCGCCATCTAGGGTTGCCTGCAGCGCCCCCTGCAGCCGCGGGGGAATCATCGCACCCGCCCTGCCCACCGGGAGCCACCAGCGCCCCTGCTGGCTGAGCCCGGAACTGCACCAAAGGGGAAAGTGCCCGCGGCTGAGAAGGCTGTCAATAGATTCCTGGTTCTGTTTGTTGTTGATGCTGTGGTGGTTGTTGTTTTGTTTGCCTTGTTATGGATACTACTAATGAACTGTTGTTCTTATCCCCATATCTTTGCCTAAGAGGCCCTCAATTTTCAAAATTATAATAATTCAGAGGGAAGGGGTTTGCATTTTCCATTCCAAGGGAGGCCCTGCCCTCCCTAGCAGCCCCCTGTCTTTCCAAACTGAGACACTGCTTATCTTCCAAAAAATGCAGGTTTGCAATAAGGAAAAATAATTTTTCTCAGGGGTGCTGGCTGGTTTTGTCTACTGAAAAAAAAAGCAAAACCCAAACCCCAGGTACTGTAACACTGATTACTCATATTAATCTTTACTGTAAGTAACTTGCATCAGTTTCATTACGGAAGAAAATGCTTTTAAAAAAAGATAAATTACCTCAGTCTATGACAACTCTGTCAGTCTTCGGTGGCAGCGATTGAAAAGAGTCCCTTCAGTGCTCTCTTGATAGGCACAGTCCTCCCATGTGGGATCAGCAGGGTTTCTGCCCATCCATTCTGTGGGTACATTTCTTTCAGAGATTTTCCCTGCATTTTGTCTTCAAACCTTGAGCGTGGTGGGCTGGTGTCAAGAAGTGCCACAAAGCTGGGGTCTTGCTGAGGGAAGAAAGTGGCATTGAGGTAATAATCTTAGCTTGGCACGTGTGAAGGTAATACACCTTTATTGACTCATGCAAAGCCACCTTTGAAGTCCAAACCTACCCTGAATCTTTCCTAATCATTTATTGCTTTCTGTGACCTTGTTGCAAAGGTCTGATGACCTGAAATGGGAGCCGAGTCAAAAGGGCAGAGGTGGAGCACGGCTACAAAAGCTGGCAAAGCACCCCTGGCCTCTCGCATGAGAAGGTTCCTCTCTGCACAGCCCACACCATGCTGGTGGCCCTGCTTCTCCCTTTCCTGTGCCTCCTCAGCCCAGCTGCTGCTGGGAAGCTGCTGGTGATCCCCATGGAGGGCAGCCACTGGCTCAGCATGAAAAAAGTGCTGGTTGAGCTGAGCAAGAGAGGGCACGAAATCGTGGTCATCGCACCAGATAACAGAATCCTGATTGACTCCTCGGATGTCTACGAGCTGAAAACCTACCCCGTGCCATTGATGAAGGATGAAATGGAAGAACACATACGCTGCTTTAGTGCAAGAACTTTCAGCCAAGAGCCTTTCCTGGTAAGATTCTGGAAGCTTTTGGGAGACTACCGGAAGAGCGGGGCCATGTTTCACGCTTTCTGCAAGTCCTTGCTGTACAACCAAGAGCTGATGAAGTACATCAGAGACAGTCACTTTGATGGCCTACTCACAGATCCCGTGACACCTTGTGGGCAGATCATTGCCCTGCACTTCTCCATCCCCAGTGTTTTCTTCCTGAGGATGGTTCCGTGTGCCCTGGAGGTTCGTGCAGCTCAGGGCCCAGACCCACCGTCCTACGTCCCACGCATGTACTCGGAATACACCGACCACATGACCTTCTCTGAGAGGGTGAAGAACTNCCACCCTGGTTTTCATCGGAGGCATCCACTGTGGAGAGAAGAAGAAGCCGTTATCTCAGGTCAGTGGCTGGCTGGGAGAGGTTGTGGCAGTGACACACCTGCACGATCCAAGTGAGGTATTTGATAGGGTTGTATCTTGTCTCTCTCTTGGAGGGAGACTTTTTACAGGAGCCTGAAATGATGGAACAAGGGCAATGGCTTTAGGCTGCCAGAGGAAAGGATTAGAGGGGATATTGGGAAGAAATTCTTCCTTGTGAGGATGGCAAGGCACAGGTTGCCCAGAGGAGCTATGGCTGCCCCACCCCTGGAAGTGTCCCAGGCCAAGTTGGATGGGGCTTGGAGCAACCTGGGACAGGGGAAGGTGTCCCTGCCCATGGCAGGAAGAGGAATGGGATGAGCTTTAAGGTCCTTTTCAATCCAAACCATTCTGGGATTCTACCTAAGGATATATTTTATTTTAAGACTTTCTGTACAGCCAATCCACATAAAAACAAGGCCAGGAGCACAAGATGTGATTCCAACTTCTTTCTTTAGGTCTACCAAACCTAGGGATTTTTTTTGGTGAGAGCATCACGTGCTATGCTGTGTTTAATTCCAACTGAAATCAGGCACAGGAATTCTCAGGCAGGAATTAATGCCAAATGGGCTGGTGAATTATAACAGCTTTTCCAATAATTCTTTGCATCACGTAGAAGGCAAGAAAATATTTCTTCAAGACTATTAGCTCCTTGTCTAATCAGAAAAATTCCTCACTGGGTCATGTGCAAGAGCATCATGTTCTCCGTTATGTACCAGCAGCTTTTTAGTTGAATGCTCATATTTTTTGTTGGAGATTTTGATCTCACAGCTTCCATGAAAACCAGCTGAAATCTTGGCTGCTATTTTAGGACACATCCACTTTGGATAGAGAAATGTTGATGGGTGGTTGCTGGGGAATCTGTGGTCTAAAAAGCCCTTGATTAGCTCGGTGGTGCTCAGGATGTACATTAGCTTCTTGCTCCATGTGATGTGTATTCTTGCTTGTTTGTGCTGTCAGTGGAATAGTCTCATGTGAAGCCAGGGATTAAGTGGAAGAGGAGATAAAGGAGAAGGGAACTCTCCTCAGTGGTGATGGAACTGTAGTTAGTGTCATGCTGCTCTCTCAGCAATACCTCATTTGGTTTCCTAAAATGGAAGAAGTTTTATCTTTGTGAACATTACTTAAAAATCAACAAACTCTCCTCTCTTATTCCCTAGAACTTTTTTCACTTGCCAGCCTTCCAAAGCCCTTTGAATGGATTTTTCCTGCCTAGCACCACTCTTACTCTTCTCTTGAATTCACAGGCATTTGTGAACGTGAATGAGAGAAGCTTCAAAAGAAAAGAGATTTGCTTTTCACACCTTCCCCAGAGCCAATCTTCCCTACCTTCGGGCTTTGCTTCACTCCTCGCACTTCCCTAGTGCCAGCATTGGGTTATTTGTTTCTGTTGCTCTGCTTTTTCACAGAAGTCTCTTTCAAATTGTTACCAATCCCCCCCCTTTTATCAGGGTAGTACTTTTTCCTGTCTCTTCTGTCCATCAGAGCTGCTTAACAGCTCCTCTGGGACAAAGCCAGACAGATCCTCTGGGAATGTAGCAGGACATCCTGACTGGACGCAAAGCCATGGAGCAGCTCCAGCATGGAACCAAACTCTTCTCTGAGGGCAAGGCTACCTTAGTCTCTTTTTTTCTTCAGGGAGTAAAGATCATAGTCCAGCAGCAATATATATTTATTGCAGAAACACTGATTATTCACTCCTGATTTCTTCCTATCACTCCCGAAAGGAGAAAATGATGGAGAGAGATAGGTCGGGATGAGAACAAAGAGTGGTGTGCATAACAGCATCAACCCAGTGGTTTTCCTTCACTGATGCAAACCCCTCTGCTTTTCCAGTGGATTAAATTCTTACCTGGTGGTGTTCCTGGCTCCATTGCTTAGCCATATGTAAATCCCAGAGCCTCTTCCTAAGGGTTTACCATAGATATCGTGCTATATAGTGGCACACTTTTATAATTTTAAATATAAACTCGCCAAGCATTTCAGAACAGCTGTAAAATGCTTCTCAAAAAATAAGTAAAGAAAAGAAGCATTTTAATATCTGCTTTCAGCAAGCCTGGTTACTTCCAAGCGCCAGCACTGATCTCAGGGTTTTATTTTGGCAAAGCCTGGTTTTATTTTCAATCTAGCATGAATCAGCACAGACTGAGGCAGAAGGGAGCTTCACTCTACCAAGCCCAGTTCTGCCCATCCCAAATTCATTTATGACTTAAATGGTTCATCAATGCCTTCAATGGTTACCAGTGAATGGTTCTGCTGGAAAAGCCATTAAGCCAAAGGTCGTTAAGGGGGAATGTGGGAATCTGGCAACGAGCTGTGGCTGTATTTAAAAGCTGCTAGGTTGGGGCAGATTAGCAGAATTTAGATCTCTGGGAACATGGCTCCTGTGGGTAAATACAGTTCCTCAGCTGCAGCAGGGATTCTGCTTTTCCTGTCCCTGCTGTGCTCAGCCGGTGGTGGGAAGCTGGTGGTGGTGCCCATGGATGAGAGTCACTGGCTCCTGGTGGCCCTCAGCCACAAAGGCCACCAAATTGTCACCGTGGCACCAGAAGCGAACTTGAGCATGGAGGCATCTACATATTACACCCTCAAAAGGTATCTGGTGCCATTATGTAGGGATGAGCTGAGAGCATGTGTGTGCTCCCTTGGGAATGATCTTTTTGAAAGAAAACATTTTCGTCAAAGAATTACTGCTCTCCTTGAAAAAGTCTGGTTCATCTCCAAACTCTACACCTCCTCCTGCACAAGAAGAATCTGATGCAGTATCTCCAAAGCAGTAAATTTGATGCTGTTCTCCCAGATCCTCTTGTACCATGTGGACAAATCCTGGTTCTGCATCTCTCGGTCTGTTTTCTCCCTCTGGGGATTTCCCCGCAGTTTGGATTTGCAGGTTGCTCAGTGCCCAGACCTGCAGAACATTTACAGACAGCTCAGACCACATGGCATTTATCCAGCATGTGGAAAACTCAGTTCTCAACTTCACAGATTCCTTTCTTTGCCATTTTGCCTATTTCCCATTCAAACTTCTGGCCTCAGACATTCTTCACACACAAGTAACAGTGGAGGAGCTCTCAAGCCATGGATCCATTTGGCTTGAAAGAACAGATTTTGGGTTTGAGCATCCCATGCTAGTGATGCCCAACACAGTTTTTATTGAAGGTATAAACTGTGGAAAGGAAAAGTCATCATCTCAGATCAGTGACTGCCATGGTAAAATAGATGAATGCTCAGTGCTGTTTGCAAATGCTTTGTGTGTCTCTAACTACGTTCATGCATTGGTTTTACTGTCACAATTGATTTTTAAAAACAGGGAATCTTTTTGGTTAATGGACCCACCCTTTCATAATTTAGAAATGAAGCATCGTAATGAACCAAGTGGTAGATAATGTTCTGGTTGCTCTGGCAGCATCTGCATCTGAAAGAGCTTTATGCTGCCTTCCCAAGGTTTCCCTACAAAGGATGTGCCTAGAGCCACAGTAGTTTGATAAATGTCCTTAAAAATATTCTGGTGTAAGCTATCAACCTTGACACTAAATGATTCTATTGTCAAAATTACTTTTGTGCAATAATTTTCATGATTAGGGCTTGTCTGCAAATCCTGTCTGTGCATTAATATTGTTTGCTTTCATGGCCCAAGAGCAAATTTTTCCCAGACTGATCTAGAATGGTATTTCTGAGTTGCTAATTCAATTTTAAATACAGCTGACAAAAAACATGGCTGTGTCCTTCCTCCTTCCAGCCCCTACTTTATCCTTCCAAAAAGAGGCCTTGCAGGGAAATTAACTTTGATGGCAAATTTTCCACTTTCCTCACAGTGTCACGATATAAAACCAATGAAGAATGCAGACCGTTTCCCATGTGAAGTTTTAATATTTTTTCTAATCTTTTCAAACAGAAAATGATACAGAATTTGCTGGCAAAAGAAGGCAGGAGGGGACAAATTATCTTACACTGAAAATTCTTTTTTTGAAAATTAATGATCTGTTAATTAGCTCTTTTGAGCAGACCACTTGTTGAAGGATCTCTCATTTACTTAAATCATAGAATGTCTCCTAGGAGGGTCTGTTCCATGATCTTCTCAGGCACAGAGGTGAGGCTGACAGGTTGGTAGTTCCCAGGGGATTCCTTTCTGTCCTTTTTAAAGGTGGGTGCAATGTTTCCCTTTTCCCAGTCACTGTGACTTCACCTGACTGCCAGGACTTTTCAAATAGCATGGGTAGTGCCTTGGCAACTCCATCAACCAATTCCCTCAGGACTCTGGAATGCATCTCATGGGGTGCCGTATTTGGGTCAGCAGGTGCCCTTATGTTTGGGTTCCTCAAGTGGTCACCAATGTGATCTTCTCTTACACTGGGTGGAATTTTGCTCACACGGCCCCATCTTGCCATCCATCCACTCGAGAGGTGTGGGAAGAGAGGTTGGCAGTAAAGGCTGAGACAAGAAAAGTTCTTGAATCCCTCAGCCATCCCCTTGTCCAATGTTACCAGTTTCCTAGTCTTGGTTACTGGGGGGGAACACTGACTTTGACCTTCTGGTTGTAGCTGACAGACCCATAGTGACCCTTCTTGTTATTTTCACCCCTGGCCAAGTTCAGCTCCAGCAGCACTTTGGACTTCCTGATCTTCTCCCTACATAACCAGGCAGTGATCCTCCAAACCTGGTGTTCCTCCAATACAGAGAGGGGGGTGTTTCCTAGATCTCCTTCCCTGATTTGTATCTGCCAAAGAGGATGAATGTTAACAGCTTTTCTGTCATATTTCCATGGCCATGTTTAAACATTTACCAAATGCAAATAAGTCTAAAGATCATCCATAAAAACCAGAGACCAGATCACTTAAAATCACTGGGCTGGCAATCTCCTTCTGTGGTGGCACTGACCTGATCCCTGCAGGAATGGCCCCAGGGCTCAGTGCTTCTCCAGCAGTTCTCCTTCTGCTCCTGTCCCTGCTGGGTCTGGCTGCTGCTGGGAAGCTCCTGGTGGTGCCGGCGGATGGAAGCCACTGGCTCAGCATGCATGAAGTCGTGGACATCCTGGGGCAGAGGGGACACGAGGTGGTCGTGGTGGCACCTGAAGTCACTATGCGCATCAAACCATCAAAGAACTTTGTGATGAAAATGTACTCGGTCCCCTACACACAGGAAGATTTGAAGAAAGAATTCCAGGCATTTTTTCATTTTTCATTTGAACAAGGATCTTTTGTGGAAAGATTTGTTAAAGCGTACCAAGGTATTAAAAGAATCACTAACTTTGGGATCTCCGGCTGTGAACATCTCCTGCAAAACAAAGAGCTCATCAGGTACCTTGAGGAGAGCAAGTTTGATGCCGTCCTTACAGACCCTGTCCTACTCTGTGGGGCGATCCTGGCGAAGCACTTTTCACTTCCTGCCGTGTATTTCCTACGAGGAATCCCGTGTGGGTTAGATTATGATGCCACTCAATGTCCCAGGCCTCCTTCCTATGTCCCCAGGGGATTTACACAATTTACAGACCGCATGAGCTTTCTCAGCGGGTGAAGAACCTACTTCATGACATCCCGGATATTTTCCTCTGTGATTTTGCCTTTGAACCCTACTCAAAACTGGCTTCTGAGTTCCTCCAGCAGGATGTCACTGTGCAGGATCTCTTACGCCAGGCTTCAGTTTGGCTCCTGAGGTCAGAATTTGTTTTAGAGTATCCAAGGCCTTTGATGCCCAACATCATTCCAATTGGAGGAGTAAACTGTGCTCACAAGGAGCTTCCTCAGGTGGGTCTGCTTTTAATACATGCCCTTATTGGTTTCTGTGTTAAAGAGGGGGAAATTTTTTTATGCAACAGGCATTGAGTTCCCATTTCTGGTGAATGAGGTGAATCCTCAGTAGAAGAATTGTTTTTCTCTCCTCCTTCCTGACTTTCCACTTCCTGTGTAGACAGCTGTTCCTTCAGGCTTTTAAAGGGTGCTCAGTTGAAAGGAATCACCGGGGTTTTCTGGTGAAGGTCTGTGATGGGAGATTTATTCCACCAGCAAAGTGCCCAGCTACTGCCTTGAGCAGGTCTGATTTGACACATCTAACACATCTTGACTGGCACTGAGGGTTTGGGTGCAGCCTTGGTGATGATGCCAAACTTTGGGTTCCCTTGGATGCTAGGAAGAGCCCTATGCAGTGTTCCTCCTGGAGAGCCTCCTCTGCTGCTCCAGGGGAGAGCCTGGCAAGTTGGGTGAGTTCTTTTGGTGCCCTGGCTTTCCCTTCAGTCCTGTTCATTAGGATTGGTGTGCTGCAGGCTGGGATCATGAAGCTCAATATGTGGCAATTCCACCCATGCCCAACTATGGAGGTGGCTGTGACATCTGACAGACATCCCCATGCACACTGGGATTGGCCACGTGAGCATTCACACAACTCCACCACAGCTGGACACCATTGGCGCTTCATCAGTGACAAAAAGAAAGCCAGTATTAGGCCCTGAATTCTTCTGTGGAAAGTCTCCCTCAAAGACTGGACTTTGACACTGGTTAGAAGCTATGCACCCACAAAAAGCCATTTACTTATTCTTTTCTGCTATAGTTGTTCAGAGGAGGGGGAAAGGAAAGAGAAAAGGGACTCATGAGTTGAGGTAAGGATTGGGAAGAAGCACTTTAAGGGCAAAACAGGTTCAAAACTTAAAAGGTATAAAGAAAAATTTATTAAAAGAATTAAAAGAGGATAATGAAAGCAAATATAACCTTTGGAATACCCTGCACCCCTCACCCTTCTTTCCTTCCCACCAACAGTGCAGGGAGACAAAACATGGGTTTTTTAGTCAGTTTGTCACTTCTAAAAATCTTTCTTCAGTTTGCTTAGTGAGAGGAGTCTCTTCTGCTGGTGCCATGAGGTTTTTTTCATGGGAGAGTTCTCTGTGAACTTTTCCAACGTGGTTCTAATTTTCACGAGTAGTAGTCAAGCCTTACCTGCTACAACATGAGTCCCTCCCACGGGCAAAGCGGTCTTCCTACAACTGTTTGCGTGGGTCATTTTTGTTCATGGGGTATAGTCTTTTGAGGATGAGCTGTTCTAGTTTAGAAGCAAGGGTCTTCTTTTTCTGTCTCTGGAAGCAAGGGTCTTCTCTCTCTGTTCGTTTCTCACTAGATCACAGCTTTTCAGCATCCACACATTCCAGCATGAGCACGCTTTCTCATGGGCTGCAGGTGAAATCTGCATCCCCCCATGCACTTCATGAATTACAGGAAAGAAGTTTGTTGTATTGTAGTCCTCAGCACAGCTTGAAGAAGAATCTCAGCTCCAAGGCCCGGAGCACTTCCTCCTCCCTGTCCCTCCTTTTCACCAACTTTAGTGTCACCATGTTGTTCTCACGTGTCTTCACTTTTCCCTCTTCTCTGACTCGAGAGAGAATTGGTGTCCATATGTTCATTTGTTCTCAAGTTCTATGAATTGAAAAGTTTTTGCAGAGTCCTGCAGTGCTGAAAGGTTGATCTTGTCTGGAAATTGCTCACCATGCCCGTCACTGCTGGTAACGTGCTCCCCGCCGGCACCGTGCAAGCCACGCTGGCTGCCGGCTTCACTCAGCGCCTCTCCTCATGGGGGGTGCCAAAAAGGAGAAGCCACTGCCGCCACTCCTGTCTTCTCTGCCCACAGCACAGCTAGTTAAAAGTGGCCAGGAAAGCACAGTTTTCTGCAGAGGGTGCTGAGATAGCCCTGGCCACATGAGTGCTCCCAGCCCTGGACCTGACCGCATGGTCTCAGCCATGTGGCCACTCATGGCACAGCCCCGGCCCGTCCAGGAAGGGGCCCAGCAGCCCCCACACCACCTCTTCTAGGAGAGGAAAAAGAGGAATTGCACACATTTTCTCATTCTTAAGTGTGTTACACAGAGCATTACTAACTTCTCCAATTGGGCCAGCCAATATGTCAACCATAAGAGCCTTCAGGAACTGGCTCTGCTGAACAGAGTAGAGGTTTCAATGAGCTTCTCCCTCATAAGCAGCCTCTGTGACTTCCTCTGTCCCCACTAAAAGCCAGGTAGTGTTAAACTAAAACAAGTGATCATAAAACTCTTCTCAGAAACCTGGCATCATCCATCCACATCTTCTGTCTACTCAGGCTGGAAACAAACTTAAAGAGCTGTTCCACAGCTGCTGTGTGGTCTGGGTCTCCTAGAGATAAGTTTTCCAAGGGAGAGGGGACAGACCTTGCCTGGGGGAAAGGAGAAGCC
>VXBN01010579.1:1902-25612 GCA_013397395.1 Sinosuthora webbiana
TTTTTTTTTTTTTTCCTCTCTGTTTCTTCCATTTGGACAGTGATTCAGCAGATCTGGTGTACTTTGGAAAGAATACCCAAGTATTCTTTCCAAAGTATTCAGAATTCCCCAACATCATAAACTGGGACTAACGGCTTATTATGCCATATCCTAAGGCAGCTAAGCCTCTGCTTAGAGGCTCTGGATTTTACATGAAGGTAAAAAAAGGAGCACAGATAGTTCTTGGTTGTGTAGCAAAAGAGCTTTCTTTGTGCCTGTACCTTAGTGTGCTGGGGTTTCACCATTTTTAACACAAGGCTAAGGCATTCCTAAATATTTGATATTTATTTCAAGGCTGAGCTGTGGCTGACAGCTCAGAGGCATTGCACCCCACATTTCTTAGAGGCTGTAGTGGAGAACTTGAACCATTGGTGCAGTAGGTGCCAATGGGGCAGAAGTCTCCAGAACAGTCATTGCTGAGTATTCCTCTGGTGGCTCTGAGGGTGACCATGTTTGTGCTGAAAAGTAATACTTCATTTGTCTGAAGTAATTTTTTTGGGTGGAATTGTTTCATTCTCATTCGATCTCTGAGGGTACAAGAAAATATCTGGTTTAATTGGAAAACTTCACCCTCAAAATACTCAGCCAGCTTCAAATGTCAGCAAAGCTGCTGCAGATACAAGAACGACCTAGGCAGAAATGGCTTGAACTGTTGATGCCATCTCTCCTTTGCTGGCCTTTTTAGTCCTGGGTTGGACCTTGCCAGGAGGGTCCTGGGCTGCTGGTAGTTTGTGGAGCAGCTAAAGGATGTGCTGTGGATGCCTGACAAACCTCTGGCCTTTGGAACTGCTGCAGTGTAAATAAGGGTGAGCCAGTGGCTTGGAATGGAGAGAAGGGTCAGTAGGCACACATAAGAATTGGGTTGTACAACTAAGGATTCAAAGGGAAAAGACCAGGAAAGGCAAGTGAAGGATAGGGGTGAGGGTTCAAGTACTTAATCCTAGATACAGGAATTCCCCACATACACTGTAATTCTTCCATAAACTGAGCAATCTGCCAAGTAGGTTTGCCGTAACAAGAAGGTGCCTTTCTGTAGAACAGTGATGTGTAAAATACTGGATTCTGGGTTGTTCCAAATGTGGGCTTCCAAAGTTGAGAATGAGGAACTGTAATAAGTAAAGTATGCTTTCCTCCAAGGACTAAGAGGTCTTTGCTGAGCAATATGATTAACCAAGAGGTTAAACATTATTATCTGCCATGTTGTGTTGTCGCCACTGTCGTTTCCTGACTGCTGTGTTTGTGCAGGTCCATACTATAATATTTTTAGGTTGAAATGAGTTATTTACTGGAGAAGTGCTCTTTACACGTGAAACCATACTGACTTTGAGGAAAATGGTGGTCTCATTTGAACAAAGAGTTATGTTAATTTTTTTTCATGTTGTGAATTTCCTTTGTCCAGTGCAGAACTTGGAAATTGTTTTGGGGCCTTCAGAAATAAAATACATAGTAAACTAGAAGTATTCCTGTCAAAAATGTTGGAAGGCAAAGCAGAGTTCAGCAGCATTGCTCACTTTTATACATGCATGAAGTGCAATTAAGTGTTGATTTTAGTTTAGGTGATGTGTTTCAGCATTAAAGAGGCTGAGACTCAAGCAAATGTGAAGAGAAGGATGGTCATACTTCCTGCCTTGAGTATTCACATTTTACTTCTTAGTTCTTAGAAACATTCTCCTGTAATTAAAGCAGCTTTTTGGGCTTGGGAGGGGGGCATACAGAAAAAGAGTCTAACTTTTTGGCAGACTGCTCACAAGAGTTTGGCTGAAATTCTGAAGAAGTTTTGTAATTGTTTGGGGACTATTTTTCTGATATGGCACATCTGTGTTCTGAGTGGCATGTGTAAGCTGATTTGCAGCCCTGTTCATACGTCTCTTTTTGTGCTTGGGTGCACCAATTAAATTTAAAAACCCCAACCAAATCGACCCCACTGTTTTTCTGACTGGATATCCATGATGACTCAAAGAATAGACCGAGGTTAACTTCCTTGGAACATACTACTAGAAAACTCATGGAAGGGAAAGGGACTTCATACAACCCTGGGAATACAAACTGTCCAACAAATTTCTTAAAAATCAGGATTTGGCATGGGCACTACTTACAATATGAAGAAACTGTGCCAGAATCTTTCTGGTACTTCTGCATCCCGTTGATGCCAAACAATGCCAGTTTATGGGACATGAAAACAGTTGTGGGGGGGGGATTTAATTACAGTCACTTGTGTGTGGATCAGTTGCTTTGTTCAGTGGAGTCGTTGTGCAGGTATTTTGCATGGCTGTGACCTGTTCTGGGTGTCTGTGTTTCTGTGAAGGGGGCGAGGCCCACTGAAGCACACGTCTGATGTCATCAACGCCGCCAAGATGATCTCGGAGTCGGGCTCGCGCATGGACGTCCTGGCGCGGCTCATCGCTGACCAGGTGAGTTTCCCTGGGGCACGGCAGGAGCCACACACACCCCTGACACCTTGTCCTGGTTTAGATAGACAGGTATCTGCCAGGGAACATTGGAGTCTCCCTCGGAATGTAACCACCCCCCACTCCTCCTTTCCAATTTATAAATTTGCAAATAAAGGCCGTCAGGCAAAGATTTTGGGAATAGGTATAGCAGTTCTTTACGAGGGATATAAAAATATAGATGTTGTAGTACAGAAGAATAAGCAAGCAAACAAACAACCAAGGAATCCTAGAAAACCCTGACAGAGTCAGAAATACAACCTGACACCCTGTTGGTCAGGGTGTTGGGAACAGTCCAATGGTAAGCCCTCCTGGAGTGGTAGATGTGGTTTTGTTGGAAGCAGAGATGGTGCTGTGGAGCCAAGGGTCCAGAGATGGGTCCAGTCTCCCTTTGGGAGTCCTGTGGGAACACTGGGTGTCTGGGGACACTTGTGTCTCCTTTTTATCTGGGTGGAAATGGTTTGGCTCCTCCTCCCTGGGTAGAGCATCTCACAATGGGATGATGTAATGTGCCATTTCACTGGTGAGCTTTAATGGCCCATTAACAGAAGATATCCCCTTGGGGGTAATGGGGCACTGAGCAGAGATAAGAAACACTGCTCCACTGAGTAGAGATAAGAAACAACGCCCCACCCGGTTTTTACAGCTGGCTGGTTATCAGAGAAGGCAGTTACCCCCTCCCTTCTGGAGTTACAACAGATAAAGAAAAATCTCCCCAGCCAGGGTTCAACAGATGGAATAGAATCAACTTTTTTTTTTTTNATTTTTTTGGTTACAAAACCCAAGACACACCTCCCAGGCTCTCCTGTAGGAACGCCTGTGATGCTGCCAGAGCCCTTATGAGGCACTGGGCACACAGATCCTGTCTGTACCTCCCTGTGCATTCTCTTCTCCATTTGTATCAGTGGTCTGTTCATGTATGCCCTGAAATGGATGTGTACATACATCACACATGTCCAGGTGCACACACTGATCTGCACGTGCATTTGTACATGTGTGTTACACTTCTGAGCTCCCTTAAGCTATGAATGCAACATTTTAGACATGCAGTATATGGGAATATGTATGTAGACACACACATTTTAAAAATATATATTCATGGCTGCTTTAATATATATAATTATTATTATTAACATATTAAGGTATATGTTAATATATAAATAGTTGTATAAAAAGCTGTTGTCCTGGTTTAACCCCAGCTGGCAACTGAGCACAATGCAGCTGCTCGGTCACCTACACCTGGAACTGGAAAAAAAAAGGAAACCTCATGAGTTTTTATAAAAAAGTTAATAATTTAAAATATAATAGTAGTAGTAGTGATATTGATGCTGAAAGAGAGGGCAAGAGAGGACTGAGAGCAGAGAGAAAGAAGTGATGCCCAGCACAATTCTCCAGCATGTGCTCACTGATGCCCAGACTCAGGTGAGTCCCCCACGCTGGGCATGACACTCCATGGAGCTGGTATGGAATAGCCTTTGGCCAGTTTGGGTCACCTGTCCTGGCCGTGCTCACCCCCATCTGTTTGTGCCCTGCTCACTGGCAGAGGCTGGGACACTGAAAGGTCCTTGTTACCCACTTCCTTCCTGTACTGAGCCCAGCACAGCACGGGGCAGCCGCTGTGGGGACCGTGAGCTCTGTGCCAGGCAAAGCCAGGCCAGCTGTGCAGGCAGCACAGCCTCGTCCTCCCCTCACTGACCTGGCCAAATCACCCCACAGCAATGGCAGCTGCTCCAGGTGAGCTCTGGGAACACAGGATGGTGGCACTGGCACAGAGCTCGGCTGCTCTGGGCAGGTGCTTGGTCTCAGCTAAGTGAGGACAGACTCGTCTGGCTCCAGAAAGGTTTGTTCTCCACCCTCTGCAGTTATAGAATCCATCTTTTGCTGTACCTCCCTACTCTGCCCCCTACGCTTAACACTGGCTGTTTGGGCCTCTGCAAATCTGCAGCTTGAAGGTGATTTTTTGTTTTACATTTAATATTTATTTACGTTTATAGTTATTTTAAGTAACTCGTAAGAGTTATTTATCACCATGAAGGGCAGAGTGTTAGAGTTGGAAGCTGTGCTTTATTGCTGTTTGATTTTTAGATCAGATGGCTCGCCCTCTCCCCAGAACAGCCAGCCAGGAGCAGGGTAACTGAGCAGCCTGCCTCAGGGAGCTGCAGCAGCAGGTGGGTGGGTCTTTTTAGGGCCCTGCAACACCAGCAGAGGACTGCAGGGAATGGCAGTGGGCAGGTGTCACTCCTGAAGCCTTTCTTCCTTTGTGGCTGCCTTTCAGGTCGAGGGCAGAACAGGACAGTCGCTGTTTTCACATCCTCATCTGCTCTCTCTCTCTCTTCCCTTCACTCTTTATTTTCATATTCAGTGCTTGCTTTTCTGCTGTTTAGGAAGCAACACCAGTCTGTTAGTGGTTGTCATGTGTCTCCCTGAAGTCCAGATAACAAAGAATTCCTATTTTGCATCTATACAGTTGTGATCAGATTTGTGAAAAAAATAGGTTAAATGTCTGGATTCCCTATTCCTGATCTTGACACACATTCTTCCAGCACCGGACAATAGCTCCTTTCAAGATTTTATCTATTACAGATTAAAATTCAAACCTGTCACTGATACACTGGAGAAAATGATGAGATAGCAAAGCCAAAGATGAGTAAGAGTCATAAATTCTTGCTGGTTTTAGGACAGGAAATCCACTCTCATTGAAATATTTCTTTTAGGAAAGAAAGATTTCTGCAGTATTACTACAGCAACTCAGGACTAGAAACCTGAACAAATCAGTGTGAGGAAAAAGTATTCATGAACCATTAGTGGTGATAATTCATGTGTCCCCTCAGAGCTGCTGGGAAATGTGACATTACTCAGGTTATTGTAACCCTTTTACTGAATTGACTCCAACTCTTTGTCCTGGCTCAGAGCTTGCACACATTTGACACCCAGGAGCCACCTGAGCCCTGGGATTTGTTCTGTGCATTTGAAGGACGTTCTTTACTTACAGGTGTTGCTTGATTTTAAATGCATTTTTATATTACGTTATATACATTAAAACCAGAAAAACCCAAACACAAATCAAAAGATGAACCAAGGCAGCCCTTCCAGTTATGCAAGTATTGCTAGATAGGTGTCAAACTTACTAAAAATGAGAATCTTGATTTATTCCTCCTATTACAGATATTCTTAGAATGATCCTCTCATTCCTTACATGGCTAGAGATCTTTTAACTTCTGTAACCTTTTTTGGCTGTGCCAAGATATCCTTTAACTTAGAAATCTCTTTTCTCATTGTGGTATTTTTTTTATTATTATTATCTCAAAGGTATTTTCAAATTCCTTTTCTCAGCTGTTGTTTTGCCAGGTTTCTTATGCCCTGCACTCCTGGGGTCTTAAAATAAAATAAACTTTACATTCCTCTGGGCTACCAGATAACTGTTCTCTGAATTTGGGCCAAACTGGCTAAGCCCGTCAGGAATTTGCTGCCCAGGGTAGAACATGAATGCCAGTAGTGCCTTCCTGAGCTGCATTGAGACTTTCTAGTGGAGCATTTCACATGCTGCCTTTTACTAACAACTAAATTATGTAGAATTTCTATTATGTGGAAAAAAAGGATTTGTATGATTTTTATAGCTCCCTGTTGCTGTGTTTGAAGGGAAGGGATACAGTGTGGTTGTCTTGATTTGGAAAGACAGGCGTCTGCTAAGGAAGGTAGGAGCCTCCCTGAAAATGGAAAATATAAATCCCCTCCCTCTGAATCATAATTTTGAAATTAACAGGTTCTCAGGCAAAGATATGGGAATAGGAAGAACAGTTCTTTAGCAGGAAAATTAAACTAAAAATGCAGTAGTACAAAAAAACCACTGCCAGAGTCAGAACACAACCTGACGCCCTGTTGGTCAGGGTGTTTGGTAGCAGTCCAGTTAGAATTGTGGCTCCAGTCCTCCTGCAGTGACAGACGTGCTTCTGTTGGAGCAACAATGGGTGTAGTTTTCCTCTGAAGGTCCAGTGGTGGTGTAGGTAGGTCCAGTCTTCCTCTGGCAATCCAGTGCAAACAGGCTGCTCTGGTGTTCCAAATCTCAGATTTTATCCAGGTAGGAATGCTTGGCTCCTCCTGCTGGGTGGAGCATCTCCCAGTGGGATGATGTAATTGTATCAGTCATGCAGTGAGCCTCCATGGCCCATGAACAGCAGATATGCCCTGGAGGGAGGATGGGCCATGGAAGAGATAAAGAACACTGCCCCACCTGGTTTTAACAGCTGGTAATAAAATACATACTTTTGGTTAAATCTTGCATTGTAACCTAAGACACTGGTACAATTCGCAGAACTCAGCTGTATTTCAGTCCACAGCCACAAGCACTTCTAGGATGGCTCAGAGTAACAACGGTGAAAATTGTCACAGTTACAGCATCAACAGCAACCTATGCACATAAATCACAAGTGCAGAGGTTCACCATAAATTCATTATCTGGAGACATTTCCTTTTGTCAGAAGATTTTTGTTCTTTGTTCCTTCTGTCAGAAGACTTCTGCTACTTAATGTGACCTGGAAGCCCTAAGATAATGAAGGCAGTACATCACCCTGGTTTGATGAAATGTGCTGAAGAGTGAGGTCTGTATTAAGAGCCTCCTCTGTGTTGCAGTTGTTTTGCACCCATTAGGATCACAGTCAGGCAGGCCCTGACTGGGGTCATTTAGAATGTTGTTTGTCAGAGCTAATGACAGTGGTCAGGACAGCACCATGTAAATAATCCCTTCTGGTGATGGGAACCCCACTGGTGGAGCAGCAAAGCTACCTCCTGTCTGTGCTCAGCACACATTTATAGTAGGTGGTAGGTGATTATCCCCAGTATTGATCCCCATGAAGACAGATTTGGATTCTGTAGAGAAATGCTTTGGCCTTTGTTAGCAAACAGATGAAGTGAGAGCAAACCAAACCCAGAATGGTCTGCAGTCAGAAGCTCCTGTGCATTGTTCATTAAGACCCCCTGTGCTACTGCTGTGCCAGTGGATTTTTCACTTGGATAGTGAAGGCTGGTTTCAGTCTGGTCTTAATCACTGCATAATTTAATTCCTCAAATTGTTTGGATGTTCTGGTGGATATTCTGTTGGGTAAAATACCACTGCATCTTTGAGATGCAGGTCACTTCTGATACTGTTCTTGCAGAAAGCCCTTGTTAGCAACAGCTCCTGCCCGCAGGATGTGTGGGGGTAAACCTCTCAGAATCTGATGGGCTCTCCAGTTAATAATGTGCAGCAATAAACTGGTAACCATCAATTGCCTGTGGGATGATGAAACTCAGATTTTGTTGACTGTCCTTCTGTTGCAGCCTAGTGTTTGGTTTCGCTGGTGAGCAAGTGCTGCTTGTGCCAACTGCCTCTGAGCAGTAGGTAGAAGATCCCTTATGCAGTGTCCTCCCCACACTACATTTGTTCCTAACTTCTGACGGCTGATGGGACATGCTCCAAGGTGTAGGGTTTAATTTTCAGCAGTGCTTGTTCACGTTCAGAGCAGTGCAGGCCATTCTGTGTGTATGAGAGTGTGTGTGTGTGAGCAGGACTCTGCCTGGGCCTGACCTCTGCTCAAGTGCTGTGGCCAGACCTTCCCAGCTGCTGCCAGGAGCTAGCACTGAATATCCACACAACTCAGGACAGCATGCTGCTCCCAGCCTCCAGCAGCCATGCCACAATTCACATTACCAAACATGATTTTCACACACTTGGCATGTGAAATAGTCCTTGACATTTTTCCATTCATTTGTTCAGTAACTATGTAAAACTTTAATAGAACCATTCCGCAACAAAGATTTCTGCAATTTAACAACCAGTGTTAAAAACCATTTCCTTTGTTTTGCGCTCCTGGGAGTCACTTTTAATGGCCCCCTGGGTTTTGTAATGGAAGAAGAACACCAGGATTCATTACAGTCTTCCTCTTTCTGTGTGGACCTTGGTGTGGCCAGTGCAGGGGAAAGATGCACTCTATCTACTCAGGTAGTGAAGCTGTGGATATGCCACAGTTGTGTGATTACCTTTCAGGAGAATTTTCTTATCCAGTGCCCTGCATTTGCTTTTTTAAATGGTTCTGACACTGAAAGTGTTTCCACAGAACGTCAAGGTCTTGTTCTTGAGTGCAGTTTCCTGGCCTTTGATGTGTATCATCTGTAGTGTTCCTAAAGTGGTACACATCTCCTCTGTAATGCTATGTAAGGGAGACACCACCTGTGACTAGCCTGACAGTATTATTATATAAAAGAGTACTATTTAATAATCATTCTTGTCTCTGAACTTCTGTAATTGGTATTGTCACTGTTTGAAGTGGATGAGGCATTATATTGGCACCCCATACACCTTTCTCTTGAGTCTTTCTGGCCAGAGGGATTAAATCAAAGTGTAACTAAGGAAAGAATAAAATGGAGGAGGATTAGTCTCATTCCAGGAATACACACCATCTTGGTATTGTGAGTTCTGATGCTCTAAGGGATTGCATTGTATTGTACTTGAATTGATGATTAACTAAATTAAGTAGACAGTATTCCAGCTTTCTAAACACTGGGGTACTATTATATAAATACTGATTTGGGCAGTCCTTAAACCAGTGCTTAATAAGGGCAGAAATAAAGACATATTTTAGGGCAGTTTTCCATAATGTGCTAGCATTTTGAAAACATCACACATGGAAAGGGAACATGTCAAGGAAGTGCTCTGGTTTTGCTGTAAACTGTGCCTAAACACAGGAAACAATAATGGATGTAGCAAAACATGAAGTAAGGACTGATGCTGAGTCATAATAATTAATTTAAAGCTGTACACTCTGACCTTCCTTGTTTATTGTTACCTTTTGCTAAGTCTAAAGCATGAACTTGCTTAACCAAACATTGCATAGCCATGAAGGACAGCATTGTCACACCAGCCCTTTGAACACGTACTGTTGCTTCAGCAAAGCCAGGATATGAAATATTCTAGAAGTTAAGTAGAATTTGTGCTTCTTCTGGCTCCTGGTGGGTATTGGATTCAAATCCACTGACCACCGTTCAATAAAACCACAGGTGAGTGTTGACAGTGTGCAGTTGGTGGGGATGTATCTTTGCTTTTTCAGTATGCACAGCTGAGCAGAGTTTCCTGCCAAAAGGAAGGGGCTGTATTTATCATGTAAGTACCACACCTGGGTCAAAACCATGTCTGCAAACCTGCGTGCATCTCATGATTATTTATCACTCTTACTCTTTCCAGCTGTGGGAGCACCACAGGGGCTCACCATTCCCCTTAAGATCCCTTTATTCTGCCAGAACAATGAAAATCAGCCGTAGAACAAATACATACCCAGCCTTTCATGGCTGGCCTGGTACCCACAGAGCAACAGTGCTCCAAGTACTCCATGTATTTTGGGAAGAAATTAGGTTAGAAAGATCCTATTTTTATTTCTGTAATAGAAATCAGTATTGTTAAAAATATTGAAATCAGTGAGTTTTCCATAAGACATTATAATTTTGTTGTTCCCAAAACTAGAGAAGATCTGCAGATTGAATTCTGGATGGAACACAAAGAAACCCCCATTGATCATATTTCAAGATAAAACATAATATATAGATGTTAACATGTCTATGCATGTATGGTTACATTGCTGACAAATCAGTCTGGATTGCCCTCATCACTGTTAATGGAGGTATTTTCTTAGAGATCATCATAGGAATTGAAGTAATTACTCCATACACTAAAGGATGTGTTTAGAAATACTGCTAAGGCAAGCACAGCAATGTTAAATACCGAGTGCATATGGGGAATTTTAAGCTTAATCTGAGCTTCCAACCATAGCATTAAAAAGCTTCCCAAGAGGAATGAACTTTGCAGCCTGATACAACTCCAGTAAAAAGCAAGGCTCCAGTAGTCTGCAACTGGAATACTCCTGAGTGAAGTTTTAACATGAGTCCTGAGACATCATTTTGAATCAGCAGTTACTGAAATGCTTTATTTATTGTTCTTTTCAGTGCCCAGACCAGTCATGCAAACAGGATTTACTGGCTTACCTAGAACAGATCAAGCTATACTCCCATCAGCTCAAGATCTGCAGCCAGGTTAAAGCAGAAATCCAGCATCTCGGTGGAGAGCTCATCATGTCTGCAGTAAGTAAAAAAATGGCATCAAGTACTCTGTTAGTCAAAATACATGTTACGTTTGAGTTGGGCTTTCCTCCTTGATATTTTTCAAGCTTGCAGCGTGTTCCATTGTCACTCCAAATCCTGTTTTCTTTTCTAACACCCGCTTAGCAGCAAGAATCTGCGACAGTGAAGCATAAGACTTCTGGCTTTAAAGGACTAACAATCACTTTTTCTTTTTAAATTCCCACAGCACACTGTGTTGTCGCTGTTATTCTGAAGTAGTTTGGTTTGAAGAACTGTAACCCACTTGAAAATGCTGGTGCACTGGCTTACACACATGGAATATGCTCGTGTGTGTGTCCGAGCACAATAAAAACATTCCAGGGGTGGACTTCCAGGCCAGGAAAAAGTGCTGCAGGGCATTCTACAGGTCTGCAGAAGTAAATACAAGGAACAGCAAGGTGATGCCTCCCGCAATCCCTGTGAGGTGATGGCCTGCAAAGATTCCCACAACTACATGTCATAATGCCTCCATATGTGGTGATGGTTCCTGGGATGTGTGTGGGGTAAAACCTCCTGTATAGGCCCGGTCATGATTCCCGTGATCCGTGTGTGGTAATGCCGCAAGTATCCGGGCATGTGGGCCGTGGATGGCACTGCCCATGGATGGCACTGCCCGTGTAAGGCACTGCCCGTGGATGGCACTGCCTGTGGATGGTACTGCCCAGAACGCTGCCCGTGTATGGTGCTGCCCTTGTATGGCACTGCCCTTGTATGGCACTGCCCGTGAATGGCACTGCCCATGGATGGCACTGCCCATGGATGGCACTGCCCTTGTATGGCACTGCCCTTGTATGGCACTGCCCGGAACACTGGCATGCTCCATGTGTAGTAATGGCACCTGTATGTGCCTGAAGTGCACATGCAGTAATTCCTCTGTGTCTGTGCCCACCACTGGCTATCTGCACTCATCTCTCTATGTGCATCCTGCTCTCTGTCTGTCTGTATGGATCTATACCTGTCTCTATCTCCCTACATCTGTCTGTACCTGTCTCTGCCTTTATCCAGCTGTTCCTATCTCAGGTTGCCCATCTCTGTCTTTACCTATCTGTTCCCATCTTTATCTACCTCTATCTATCTACATACCTGGCTCTGTCTATATCTATCTGCAGCTCTCTATAGTTATCTCTATATGGCTCTAGCAAACCATACCTCTCTCTGCCTGTCTGTACCTGCCCATACCTGTCNTTATTCTGCCAGAACAATGAAAATCAGCCGTAGAACAAATACATACCCAGCCTTTCATGGCTGGCCTGGTACCCACAGAGCAACAGTGCTCCAAGTACTCCATGTATTTTGGGAAGAAATTAGGTTAGAAAGATCCTATTTTTATTTCTGTAATAGAAATCAGTATTGTTAAAAATATTGAAATCAGTGAGTTTTCCATAAGACATTCTAATTTTGTTGTTCCCAAAACTAGAGAAGATCTGCAGATTGAGTTCAGTACACTCTGGATGGAACACAAAAAAACCCCCATAGATCATATTTTAAGATAAAACATAATATATAGATGTTAACATGTCTATGCATGTATGGTTACATTGCCCACAAAATCAGTCTGGATTGCCCTCATCACTGTTAATGGAGGTATTTTCTTAGAGATCATCTTAGGAATTTAAGTAATTACTCCATACACTAAAGGATGTGTTTAGAAATACTGCTAAGGCAAGCACAGCAATGTTAAATACCGAGTGCATATGGGGAATTTTAAGCTTAATCTGAGCTTCCAACCATAGCATTAAAAAGCTTCCCAAGAGGAATGAACTTTGCAGCCTGATACAACTGCAGTAAAAAGCAAGGCTCCAGTAGTCTGCAACTGGAATACTCCTGAGTGAAGTTTTAACATGAGTCCTGAGACATCATTTTGAATCAGCAGTTACTGAAATGCTTTATTTATTGTTCTTTTCAGTGCCCAGACCAGTCATGCAAACAGGATTTACTGGCTTACCTAGAACAGATCAAGCTATACTCCCATCAGCTCAAGATCTGCAGCCAGGTTAAAGCAGAAATCCAGCATCTCGGTGGAGAGCTCATCATGTCTGCAGTAAGTAAAAAAATGGCATCAAGTACTCTGTTAGTCAAAATACATGTTACGTTTGAGTTGGGCTTTCCTCCTTGATATTTTTCAAGCTTGCAGCGTGTTCCGTTGTCACTCCAAATCCTGTTTTCTTTTCTAACACCCGCTTAGCAGCAAGAATCTGCGACAGTGAAGCATAAGACTTCTGGCTTTAAAGGACTAACAATCACTTTTTCTTTTTAAATTCCCACAGCACACTGTGTTGTCGCTGTTATTCTGAAGTAGTTTGGTTTGAAGAACTGTAACCACTTGAAAATGCTGGTGCATTGGTTTACACACATGGAATATACTCATGTGTGTGTCCGAACACAACAAAAACATTCCAGGGGTGGACATCCAGGCCAGGAAAAAATGCTGCAGGGAATTCTACAGGTCTGCAGAAATAAAAACAAGGAACAGCAAGGTGATGCCTCCCGCAATCTGTGTGTGGTAATGGCCTGCAAAGATTCCCACAACTACGTGTCATAATGCCTCCTTATGGGGTGATGGTTCCTGGGATGTTGGGGGGTAAAACCTCCTGTATGGGCCCGGTCATGATTCCCGTGATCCGTGTGCGGTAATGCCGCAAGTATCCGGGCATGTGGGCTGTGTATGGCACTGCCCGGAATGCTGCCCGTGTATGGCACTGCCCGTGGATGGCACTGCCCGTGTATGGCACTGCCCGTGTATGGCACTGCCCATGTATGGCACTGCCCGTGTATGGCACTGCCCGTGTATGGCACTGCCCGTGTATGGCACTGCCCATGGATGGCACTGCCCATGGATGGCACTGCCCTTGTATGGCACTGCCCTTGTATGGCACTGCCCGGAACACTGGCATGCTCCATGTGTAGTAATGGCACCTGTATGTGCCTGAAGTGCACATGCAGTAATTCCTCTGTGTCTGTGCCCACCACTGGCTATCTGCACTCATCTCTCTATGTGCATCCTGCTCTCTGTCTGTCTGTATGGATCTATACCTGTCTCTATCTCCCTACATCTGTCTGTACCTGTCTCTGCCTTTATCCAGCTGTTCCTATCTCAGGTTGCCCATCTCTGTCTTTACCTATCTGTTCCCATCTTTATCTACCTCTATCTATCTACATACCTGGCTCTGTCTATATCTATCTGCAGCTCTCTATAGTTATCTCTATATGGCTCTAGCAAACCATACCTCTCTCTGCCTGTCTGTACCTGCCCATACCTGTCGGTATCTATCTATACTGATCAATATTTCTCTCTGTGTCCTGGTTTAGGTCTAATTTGGGAGAAATCTTCTGAATAGGGTACCTCTGGGAAGTAAACTCAAACAGCCCCTTTCCCAACTGGTCTGGGAAAGAACTTCTCCAGAGAAAAGTGGGAAAAACTATTTATTTAACAAAGTGGTTACAAGCATAAAGAATGAATAATATGAAACAGTAAAACCTTTTGTTGCTCTCAAGTGAGATGGCAAATTCAGAAAGTCTTCGCTGTGGGTAGCTCAGCTTGCTCAGTCTCTTATCAGTCTCTCTTGAGGTCCAGCCCCCAGTGGGCCACAGGTGCAAGCTCCTGGTGCTGCTCTGGGTTTTTCAGTCTGGAGTAGGTTTAAACAGTCCTGAGAAAAAGGAAAGAAACCAGTCAGGGAACTACTATCTCTGCCTATCTGCACCTCTCTATATATACACATCTCCACCTATATAACTGTACCTATCACTAGTTATCTATACATGTTTCTATCCATCTACACTTACTCCACCTGTCAGTACTTGTCACTCTCTGTCCTTATATATATTTATATCTATATGTCTCCCTATAAGTACCTGTCAATAGCTGACAAAATCTCTGTCGAAGATCTGTCTCCATCATTGCCAATATCTCTGTCAGAACCTGTCAGACTCTAAGAGAATTTGTCAAAATATGTCATAATGGGCTAAAATCTTACAGAATCTGTCAGGATCTAACAGAATCTGTCAGGATCTAACAGAATCTGTTAGGATCTATGTGTACCTGTCTCTGTATGTCAATGTCTGTGTGTACCTGTCTGTCTGTATCTGTCAATATCTATCTCTGCCTGTCAAAATCTGTCACCTCTCTCCATCCGTCCATATCTGCCTGTACTCTCTTTACCTATCCGTGTCTGTCTGTACCTGTCTGCACCTGTCTCTGCCTGTGTCAACCTCCTTGTACCTGTCTCAATCTCTGCCTCTCCCTGTGCCTGCCTAGCCCTATCTCTACACATCCATATCTGTACACATCTATTTCTGCCTCTCTCTAGGCCTTCCTATGCCTATTTATCTCTCACTAAAACTACAGTCATCAGAAATGAAGCCTTCATTGCTCAAGTGAGATCTGAAACACTCATTTCTGTAGGATCCCTGTGCTGGCTGTTCAAATGGTAATTTAGACACCACATTGAACCTCTGAAACATATACTTAATTAATTTTAATTGAGTGTATAATTTCTGAGGCCAGTGCTTTTTTTCACTTGGGCTGCACATTAACAAGTTTCTCTTCCTTACCTGTTTCTTTTCACAAGCAGTTCTGAGACTGGTGTGGGTTATAGTAAAGCCAAATGTTGAAACCAAAATTGGTTTTTGCTATTTCTGCCTCCTGCTGTAGAATTCTCCCCTTTTTTTTTTTTTTTTTTTTTGTGTCACTGCTGTCAACAGTGCATAATCCACCTGGTGCAAAAATTTCAAGTTCTAAAAATGAAACCCCATATTTAACTTCATTGATAACCCCAAAGAGATAATTAGAGATCCTAACCCTGCTTCAAGGAAGGAGGGTGAGAACTTGTCCTGTGTGCATCCAGAAACTGGAGAAAGACAACTGCTTGTTCAGATAAATGCTCCATTCCCTTCTAGTTCAATAAACACAGTTAAGCAGGTGCTTAGTTTGAGTCAGTGGAAATGAAGAGCATGCTTAGAGGCCTGAATGGCTTTGGGGGTGTTCTGTGAAATCAAGGTGAGATGCTGCAAGGTTGCTACTCTTTTAAATAGTCTTAGAAAATGCTCCAACAATGACTGTGTTAATTTTTATTTTTTTTTTTAATAATATGGGTGCTACATAGAAAAGAGCCAAACTGCCAGCCAGTGTTAAGAGACCTGTGGTCTCACTCCAAGCCTTTTAAAGACAGTGGAGACACAGTTGGTTGGTGTCAGTGGTTGTGGCTAATTTCTAGAAAATTGAAACAAAGGCTCCCTGGTCTCTGTCTTGGGGAGGGGATGCCATTTGTGACTGTGCCCAACTGCCCCCCTGCAATTAAAATTGTGGTTATGTGAAACTGATGGCCTTTTGTATTAATCTAACTAATTGTGTTTTAATTGCTTCAATTTTAGAAGAATAGTAGTATTTATGTTGTACAGATAAATTGCTCAGTCAAGAGGGAGAGAAATGCACTAGTGGTATAAAATGGCTGGTTATTGAATTGCTTTTTGTAAAAGCTGGAGCAAGTTCCAGCTTTGAGAGTGCATGTTGGGGCTTCAGAAACTGATAAAATTTCTAGTTTAGTTGGCCTTTAAAAAAAAAGTGATGAACCCAAGTTCTGTGTGAGAAAGCAGAAGGGTTCGTCTCCCCTTCCCACCTTCTCCCTCCCCAGAAGATAGTATTAGAAATCCATTAGAAAATACAAGAGTCAGAACTGTAGCTAGAATAGGATTATATTTTATATTCTCCCCAGTCCTGATCTTCCCTGAATGACAATCAGAAAAGGAGACAGCAAGATGATTAAGAAAAAAGGCCCTGCTCTAGCAGATAGTAAAGGCTTTATTGTGCATTAAGTAAAAAACTTGAGTCTCCTGAAACTGAATCCATCCTCGGGTTAGTGAAAACCTGCTACAGGAAAAGAACTCTACCAGAAACAGCATTAGGAAATAATCATCCTCACAGGTTCCTCCATCGTTTGCTCCCTCCTGCATCATGTATAGGTGTGTGCCAGGAATGACCTTCCTGGTCCTTGGGCATCCACCTCTCCTCTGGCTTCACTGGCTCCTCACAGTCCCTCCCCTCCTCTCCCACCTCCTTCAGGAGCTGGGACAGGCTGCCAGACAGCAGCAGAACAGCGTGGGGAGGCTCCCTGAGTTCCCAGAATGACACATTTCCACATGCAGATAGGTCAGTTCCAACTTCTACAGTGACAAATCCACTTTGAGAAACAAAAGGAGGGTGAGTACCAGCTGGTGGAATCCAGACATAAAAGCACTCTTTTGAGATGGCTCTGACATGCACCCCACACCTCCCTTCTCTATTAGAACTGTGCACAAGGATCTTGGATTTAAATCACCTTCAAGGAAAATCCCTTCTCACAAGAGTAGCAATTCACTAAAAAATAACCCAAACCAGCCTCTCTTGAAGCCCAAAGTCCAACTGAGAGAAAGAGAGGGATGAAAAGCAGAGGATGTAGCATCACATATTTGCAGATCTGCAAAAGAAAACCGTCTTCTTGAAACAGAGCAGCCTTGTCTTACCAGTTCTGGATGATGCTGTGGTGAGCAGCTAAAGGAATCCTAAACTGGCGTTCCAGATTAACCTGTGATGGTACCATGGAGCAGTGGGTGGCAGGGCCATGGCACAAGGGCAGCTGTGTCTCTGTCAGCAGCAACATGACCTGCACTGGAGGAGGTGCTGCTGGCTGCCAGCACAGCTCAGTTTGCCACTTACTCCATGACAACAAAGAGCATTATGCATATCAAAACCAATGTTGAAATCCATAAACACAGCTCAGTCCTCTTCAGCTGTTTTTGATCTGTGTGCCCTGTGCCTGCCCTGCACTGTGGAAGGTTTCCTACCTCCAGTTCATCCCGGGCTGTATCGTTAGTGGAGGTTAATTAGGCCACTTTCCCTGGGGCAGCTGGGATGATTTGTGGACTTCCCAGCTGACAGCTCTTCTCACTGCTCTCCTTGTTTAGCGGCTTTTGGACTTCAGGTAACACACTCCTGTAGTCTGCCTTTCTCACTGTCCATCCCCAAGCTCCAGTACCTTCTTTCTAGTCAGCCCCCCATTATGGAGGTTAGAAGGGGTCCTGTACAGAAAAAGAGAGGAAGAGATGTGGATCATCACCTTCTCATTCCCCATTCACTGCAGTTTTGTTATTTTCATTCATTAAAAATTCCTTGCTCACTATTTAGTCTTTCACAGTCCCATCTAATACTGTGAGTACAGGCTTGCATTGCCAGGTTCTAAGCTGCTCAAGTCCAAATGGTGAGGATTCTCTAAGTCTTCATTAGGAGTGATTAAATAGGAAACACACATTTCCTTCTATTAATTAAATCGGTGCCTCTTCAGGCACAAAATAATGGGGTAACATTTGCAGTGTGCAGAGTGACAGGAGTTGCATTCACTTATCCAGATAAACTGATACTTCCCTTAAAAGCACTGCACAGCAATAGCCTTGCACCTTATCTTGCCAGTTTGCTCTTTTTTCAACAACGGCTTTAGCTAGAGAGAATTATATCACAGGGCAGAAAAATGAACATATCTTACATATTAATATTGTGCTCCATGACTTTTGCCAGGCAATTCTGTTTTGTGCTATTTATAGTCATTACCTTTCTTTCTTTTACATTGTACTTGGAAAGAGAGACAAAGTTTTTTGGCCTTAAAAAGCTTGAAAGGGAAGGGTCTGGAAGAGCAAACTCTCCAGAGTCCCAGTATCCCAGAATTTGGTAACTGGCACAGAAGCCCCACCCCCTTCAAGCTGTCCAGCCTTACCTGTGCACTGAGAGCTGTGCACTGAAGGCTGTTTCACTCTGCTGTTCCTGCAGATGTCTCATTTATCTCCAGCTCTTCCCCCGGGTTTCTCAAGAGCCAGACTTTTAAACCCTAATATCAGCCTGCTTTTGTGCCAAGTGGAGGTGCTTTAATGTGTCTAACTTCATGCTCCAAGGCTGGACTGAAATACCTGTTTCCCTTCCTGAGTTCCCAGGCCCATTGATTCACAAGTTTCCAGCACAACTCTGCAACGAATGTGCTCACAGGTGAAAACGCAGAGGCAAAGCTGTAAGCCAGAAGTCAGAGGAGGGTCTCTGGCCCCAGGCCTTTGGCTGACACAGTCCCAATCCCTGGATACCCACACCCCAGGAAAAGGCTGCCTTGGGCATGGGGTGCTGCTGTGGCAGCTGGCAAATGGCCCCATGCCATCGCTACACTGGAAGGGGTTCAGCTGCTCCTGGACAGGAGCTGCACCTTTGGCAGCACAGGAGATGGGAGCAGAGCACTTCAGCTCCTTTGGGTCTGGCTGTGCTTTCCCCCTGGAAGAGGAGTGAGATGAGCAGAACAGCCTTGCTGTGGCCCCAGCAGGACGGGAGGGAAGGAACAAAGGGCCAAAAGCAGCAAGCTGGGAATTGCACTGGAACAGGAGCTGCCCTGACAGCCCAACTGAGTCACCACAGGCACCTGGTTCATTCCTCTGCCTTCAGTGCAGCTGTCCTGCTCTCACTGCTGTGTGGACTGTGGTGGAACAGCATCCCTTTTTCCTTGCTTCCCATCCACAGTGGCTGCTGTGACAGCACCAGGGCGCAGCTCCTGCTCCGTGCTCAGCCACTTCGCTTCTCCTGGCTGCTGTTTGTCCTGGGTACTTCCTGAGAACTCTTAGTTCAGCCTGTTTGAATGGATGGGGGAGGTTACTTGTTGGGCCTCACATCATGCATGAAACCACTTCTTTTGGAGGATTTGACTCTGAAAATACTGAACTGCTCAGTTTCTAAAAGCTGACATTAACCCTCAAGAGCTGACACAAGTTTTCTTCCACTGAGAGTTGACAGAAATGTTTCACTCTGGGGTTTTTTTTATCTAGTAACACTACAACTTTCCTGGTTTTGCCTAGTGTACACTGGCAAGTGTGTGGACATAAAAATCCTGGCCTTTGGAAGCAAAGCAAGGGGTAGATTTTCCTGTCAATCACTTATAAAGAGCTCAGTTACTATTGCTCTCTAAACTGCATCTACTGAGAAAAACTAATTTAAAGTAATAGGAAGTATTTCTGGTACTGTATGCTAAAGCACAGCTAACTTTTCCTAGTAATAATTACTCTGATAATTATCAAAATCAGGATGTGTCTTACAGTTCTTAGCATCAGTGTATGTCAAAGATTATTGCAACAAACACTCCATTTCTTCCTCAACAGCAAGGAAAGGATTTATATTAAGCCACTGTTCTCTTTTTCTCAAGGGCCTGTTTTTAAAAAAATAGATTCCTTTTTTAAAATCCTCCCTGGAAGTGAACGCAGCAGTACTGGGGAGGAACTGAGCTATCCGCCTGGCTAAGCATCTGCTCTATTATGGTGTTGCACAGGAACAATTTCACAGCCCTTAATGTAAGTTGTTTATCATTTAACTTGGACACAGGCCTGGGCTAATTATAGAACTCAGTTTCAGTTATTTGGATCCTGCTTAGCCTGAAGCAGACTCTGGTAATGGTTAGTTTTTAGTCCATTAGATTCAATTTCCCCACCTGAAAAATGGGGAAAACATAGAACAAACCCCAGACACCCCTGAGGTGTTTAATGCAATCACTGGATGGACACACAAACGTAGAAAATCAATGGAACAGCCACGTTTTTAGGAGAACTCAGTTCCTTGAAAAGAAACTCAAGCAGTGAAGCCCATTTCCTGAGGCCATGTCCAAGGGGATGAAATCTCTCCAGTATCCCAGGGGGACAGCATGGCAAAGCAGAAGTGAGCAGAACACTGAGGAAACAATTTCCAGAGAAAAGAATCCCAATGGCAAGGCTCCCTTTGGCTCATTTCCTGTCCTAGCTGTACTGGGGTTGAATCTGTGACAGGTTCTGTGTGTCATTGGCAGCTGCATGAGCACACATGGAGGTCACCAGGTGCTTCCAGTTCCAACTTTGCTGTGCTTTCTTGGACACCCATCTTCTGGTGCCACTGTTAGACCGAGATCTCAATTTCCACTAAAAAGGAAATAACACTACTCTGAGTGAGGAAAAAAAGGGAGGCTCAGAAAACCAGGCAAGTAAATGGTGTTAAAATCCTGGCCAAGGCCCAGCAAAAACTCCAGTGCCTTAACAATCAAGATTTCACAATAATTACCGGTTTGGATTGTTCTGCTACTTTTAATCTTAAGGGATTAAATGAATATTTTATGTAGCAACCTTAGTGAAAGAACCATAAAGTAATTCAGAACAGCAAATAGCTACACCCAGCAAAAAAGCAGGATTAAAATCAAAAGCACAATGTAGTAAGGACTCCTTTCCTGAAATGCAGCACTACTCACACTCATTACTCTCCACAAAAATGTAGAACTTGTGTTACTTTCAGATGTAACTGTCCAAAGAAATAAAAATACAATCTTAGTTTCTTGGTATGGTGTACCAAAGGAAATCTGCTTCTAGTAATGTATTAAAATGAACCTTGTGTTTCAATTAAAATTAATTTTTAATAATTGACCTTGTTTCCTAAAGAATTCTAAGTTCAGACTTCCAACACTGATAAAAAACTATATTTGATGTTCAGTTCTCAGCTTCCACCTCTATGAAAAAACCTTCATGTGGCTGAACTGCAAATAAGACTTGGGATATTGTAAACAGCCAACTAATACATCTGTTCTCAAACAGCAAAACCTCACAGTTCCCTGCAAACACTCCAAGAACACTCCCAGCAGAGCAGTGTCCCAGCTGGGGCTGCAGGCACTGCCACATTACACAGAACCCTTGGGGAGTGTTGCTGTGCACAGCTTCATTCTGGAAGGCAGGTTATGGCAAAGGGGCAGCACCTGCACATCCACACAAGGAGCTGCAGCAGGGGCCTGCCTGCCTTCTCTGCATGCCCTGCAATAAGGACAGTTTGCATTTCACTGCTACACAAGATGCCACTACAGCTGACATGGGACAGTGCAAGCACTTCTTAGTGCACTGAACAAAAAATACTTTGACAGCCAAAGGGTTCTTCAGCTTCTAAGTCATGATTCTCTTGTTATTCTGAGTATTAAAAATAACTGCCTGTATCAGTTGTTATATTGTTCAGCATGTCATAGCAATGGATTGCCACTACTGCCAAGACATTAAATTACTTTACAAAAATAAGAAAAATACAATGCACGTAAGCAAACTGAAAAAAAAAGTTTCAAAATTCATTTCTTGTCTAACCTTTTCCTTCAGCTTTGTTATTCAGTGGCTTGCTCTCAGGACCTATTACAGAGGAGGAATAGAAGTGCTGGATATCGGAGAGTGGATTTCAGCTTCGGTGCTGCCAGCCTCATTTGTGTTTTTTTTTTTTTTCTTAAAAAATACTGTCTTCTGCTGTGTATCTTGTGTGTTTCACCCCAGTGTGAAATTACAGTGGTCAGAATCATTCTGAATTCCTTTTGCAATGACAGCCAAGTACTAATACTCACAGGACACGTGAGGAGAGAAATGGCAAGGGATGTTTTTCCTAAAGCCTTTAATGAATTACTGGCTTAACTCACATAGTCAGACCTGTAAAATCTGGAGGGTGGGATGTTGCATCTCGATGGAAAACGCTGAAAGAGCAAAAGTGAAGTTAGGCAAAAATGAAACAGCTTTAGTTTGGGGTTGGTTGGTTTGTTTTTCTAGTGAATCTTAATGTACCACTTGCTGTGCACTGCAGAGTTTGCAGCTACATCTCTCTAAGTGAAATGAACTTAAACGCTCAATGAATATTTTATCAGTTTTTCATCTATGCCAAGTTTCATTTCTTCAGTTTTCCTGGATATGAGACCTTGAAGAGCCTGCTGAATATCTGAGATAAAAGTATCCAAGTGAAGACAGTTCTTGAGTACATCAGTTTTATAGAACAACAGATTTCCACCAAACTCTACATTGTTACTGGCATTGAGGTAGAAAAACAGCTGCTTTCTAAAGCAAAAAAAAAGGAGATTAAATGTATGGCCTGATTGTTACCGTCTGTAGTACACATCTAAGAACCTCTAAAACCTTCTTCAAAATTCTGAATGCAGTTAATACCCCACCCCAACAGAACCTGTCTCTTCAGAAGGCAAATGTGAGATGCATCAGAAAGCTGAAGGGACAGGTGGACATGAGGACACAGCAGTTCTAGTGCTCACCTCAACATTCTCCATGTTCCACAGTACACACTGAAGTCACAATAAAGAACAGCTGAAGTTCTGTAGCATCCTGCCTGGATGGTATCAGTTTCTTCTAGAAGTCTTTTCCCTGCCATGCAAACAGGAATTTATTTGCTGCCCAATTACCCAGCAACTTCAAAAAGGTGGAGCAGTTGCACACACTGGCGTCACTGGGAAACTTCAGGGAAAAAACTTCCTCTGAAGCCCATTCACCATCTCCCACAGAACCAAAACCATCTTCTCCTTTGTCCCAGAAGCTTCATAGTGGTGTTACTACCGTGCCAGTGCTGGAAAAGGGAATGTTAGGTGGGGTGAGGGGAAGGATTATTCAAGGCTTTCAAGGAGCTGTCAGGATTATGGTGTTGTCAGCTGTTCTAGATATCTGCAGATAATTGAAATGTAATGTGTGTGTGTGTGCATGCAGAGTGTGTATAACCAGTCCTCAGGTTAGCAAGAAAGAAAGAAGTTCCTATGAAGTCTCCTCCTGCTCCAGTAAACACGGTGTGACAGCATCCAGCAGTGAGGTGTGGGCAGAGCCTCCCTTCAGCTGAGCTAGGGCTGCAGCTCCAGCCAGCCTCCCTGGAGAAAGGGCCAGAGGTGTTGGGAGTGTGGGACAGGAACTCTGAGCAAAACCTTCCCCACAGCCTGCAGTGCTGGGAAATGGTTTGTTTTGAATGTGGTAGATGTACAAGGAAGTGTTTGAAATCCGGGGGTCAGCACGTGCTTTGAAGTTCCCATCAGAGTGTGTGAGAGAAGCTGCTGCAGGGCCAAGGCTCCCTCGTTCTGCTCATACATCAGTCCCCAAACACACCCCCAGGGGCTGCTAGAGGCTGGCAGCCCTTTCAAGAAAGTTAACATTCAAGGAATGAACTTTAGAGACCATCTGGTAGATTTTACACCTTTTCTTGGGGAATTGAGATAATTTCAGTTTGCCATCACACATACATGTGCATTCAACCAGACATCTTACTTTTTTTTTTTTTT
>VXBN01010584.1:2419-140312 GCA_013397395.1 Sinosuthora webbiana
TTTTTTTTTTTAAACTTAAGCACAGATTCTTCAAATGTTGGATTCTGCTGCTCTTGATAATTTATTTTTCCCTTCTCAGGGACACGTGAAGTTGGCTAAATTTGGACTCTACCATATGACTGCTCAAGGTGTTGATGTTGACTTTCCTATAGGGTAAGGATGCAGGTACACAATGCAAATATATCAGAAACTTATTTTTTCAGGAAATAAATTATGTTTAGAGCACCCCTTATATAGAACTTGTGATAATGTCACTAAAGAAGTTGTCATTGACTAGGTGAGTTGAGTGAAAAATAGGGAATAGGTACCATGCCAGCATGTTAGCCTAACTCTGTGATGTCAGTCTTTGTTCCCTAGATTTGCCTTCAGATACTAATAGTTCCCTATGACTTGGATTCCTAATTTCAGATTTAGGAAAATGCACAATCAGTGTTTCACTGTTCCCCACCAATGTAAGGTTTTGTCTCTTTATAATTTTATGATATATTTTCAACTGATCATACTGTATTACAAGGCACTGCCTTGTTGCAGTGGGATGTTTGTCACTTTTTGGTTTTTTTTGAGGTGTCATGTTATTTTCAAATTAAATACTGAGCTGATCCTTAAAGACATGGCCAAAAGGAACTGATGTTTCCTTTCAAAATGTGATTGTATATTTTTTTTTAAGTATTATAGTGAAGTGTTGACAAAAAGAAAAGTGATAATATTATTTTAAAATCTTCTAGTAAAAGGTAATATATGTCCTTAACATTTTTTGTTACTTTCTCTTTCCAAATTCAAAATTTATTTGATGGGAATACACTATCAGTGAGAAGATTACTGCCACTATCCCAAAGTATGAGTCTAGGATACACTTATTTAATATCCTAATGCTGAAACTCAATCTGTGTTTTTCCTAAGACATGTAAATATACCACTTTGAAACTTTAGGTTTCCTTTCACAAAACAACAGAGCCAGTGCTTGGGATTTGACCTTTTATGTAGTAAACAGTACACTGGAGTGAAACTTTGCTGCTATGTGTAGATTTTGACTGAATAAAATAGGCAGTATTCTGGTTTCTCAGAATGCAAAATTATGCTGATTAAGTAATGGGAAGTCACACTTTTTGGACAGATATTATCTAATGTTGCTACATCTTTCTAGGTACCCCTCCTATCTGGCACCTGAAGTAATTGCACAGGGAATAAGCAAACCAAGTGATCACACTCAGTGTGAGAAGCCTCTGCCTTCTGGCCCTAAATCAGATCTGTGGTCTCTTGGTATAATATTATTTGAACTTTGCATGGTATGTAAAAGAATAATTCTCTTGATTTTGACTCTTGGGGAATAGTTTCATTAACTTGGTTGTTCTTGAATGTGGGGTTAATGATGCTCTGCCCATCATCCAAGCCCAAATATCAGAATATGTTAGCATTCCTACCTGGACAGAACTGATTGTTCAAGCAATAGGATGCATTTTGGTATGTAGGATGCTTGGTATATGTGTTAACCATGAAGGATAGTTACCTGTGGAGCCACAAGAATTCGACTCCAAGGCTGTTGTATTTAAGAGATCAGTGATACATTTTTGCTATATCATGATGTGAAACGGTTTCTGCCATAGTTAGGGTAAATAAGGTTTTTTGTTCTTACAGATAGTTTTGACAAAATTCACATGTAGAAGCTTATTTCGCTGATTTTGTATAAAGATGGGATACAATGTTATCTAAATATTTTCATGTAGCAGTTGTTTCTTTCAAATTCAAGTGTAATTTGACTTTGTTATTTTTTAGGGGAGAAAATTATTTCAGAGTTTGGAGATAGCAGAAAGATTGAAATTTATACTTATGTTAGGTAAGTAGCACAAAATCAATTTTTCAAATTTCCAAGCAGCTCTATGATTAGAGCTTTACAGGCTAATCAGCTTATGATGCTCAGACCTAAAGCACTTTACCTTTGTCATCTTTCATCTACAGATTTAAATAGATATTTGTAGTGTGTTGCTTCTCTAGGGAAAGTATGGAGCTGGATGCCAGGGAAAAAACTTGGGAAGAGCTGGCAGTATATTAGAGTAAGGGCAAACTACTAAAAAAAAAAGAAAAGACAAGAAAACGTCCTCAAGAATGATGGTCATTTTCATAATTATTTGTTAATTTGTGTTGCAGGAGGTTTCTGAATTGAGATAGGAATTGATGACACTGAAGAAAACTATCCCTACAGTGCATGTGTAGTGATGGCCAAGCAGGGAGAAGCAGGACTCAAATAGGAAAACAGAAGTAAAGAAAGATGAGAAGTGTTTTAGTGAACTCAAGCTTTTGTCTCTGGTTTCACCTTCAAACTATAAAACGTCACTACACAAGTGGAATTTTGGCTTAATGTAGATAAGTCAGGAAGTGGGACTGTCCTTGCTGCTTTTAAAACTTGATTTCTGGTGGTGTTTATGTATAAATCATGGGAAGGGAAAGGCATGAGTTTCCAATTTGAAGCCTTAACAGTAAGTTATTATTATCCAGAGCAAACAGCAATACTGTTAAAATTAATTGCTGTCAGGAGAAATATCTTTTTCATTCAGCAGCTAGTGCTTGAGTCCTGAAATTCTGACTGTCTTGGGGATTTGGTAACAAGGCTTCCTGAAGCATCTCCATGCACTTCAATCTGAATTCAAGTTGTTGGTTTATCCACTGAAAAACATTCATGTCCTAACTTGGGAATTGTTTGATCAATAAAGTAGTGACAAGAAATTCTAAAATACTGCTAGTATTATCTGCAAGGAGCAACAGAGGCAAAAATTACTTCAAGATTCATGTAGGTACCCTTAAGTTCTTCCAAAGAATTTTCTTTTTAATTTTTTAATTTATAAGTTGTTTTACTTTATTTGGCAGAGACTGAAATTCTGGACTAGGGCTGTAAATAGGTATTCACTGTTACCTTAGATGTGCTACTTAACTTTCCTAGGCTTCTGACTGCATAGGTTATAATAATTTTCATTTCTGACTTTGATAATTCACTTTCAGGTGATGTAGCAGTGTCAGTAAAAAGCCAAAATTAAGTGCTCTTTATTTGAGTGAACATCTATCTGATAACCTGTTTAATTGGTATCACTTCATTAATAATCTTTAACTTTTTATTGTTCTGTTTGTTTTTCAAAGGCTGTGTAGATGATATTGTAACTGTTTTGGCTGAAGAACATGGTTGCCTTGATATTATTAAGGTTTGTGAAACTCATTTGCTCTTCCATGCTGTCTTACCCAGAATATTTTATTATTGCTGCGTAGTATTTTGCGTATTTTTTTTTTTTAATTCATTTGGTCACTTACTTTATTACAGTATGATGAAAAATTTTTAAGTCCAAGCTACATATCTAAGATCCTTTCAAATAGCCAGCACTAGTAATATTCTTTGTTAAAATTGCTGTCAGTTTCAGTAAATGTTAATGCTCTCTGAATAGCTTAATACGATATAAATTTTCTGTAAAGTTTTGGTGATTCAATATTTGTCTTCCAGAAATTAAGTTTTCTATCTCGTCCACTTTACACATTCTGATAGTGTAGGTTTATATAGTTCAACTTTTCCTTACTCACAAAAATGACCACTGAATTTTAGTGTCTGTATATTTTGGGACATTGTATGAAAGAGTTCTGATTGTTAGCAGAAGGAAGTTGCCAGGTACTGCATTGTTTCCAGCAGGGTATAGAATATCTAAATTAAAAAAATAAGTAAAAGGCTGCATACATTGCAAATTTTTCAGATTTTTTTCCCCTAAATCAAATGTAGGATTGGGAGGTGAGAAGAATTACTTCCCCAGAAGTTTGGTCTCACACAACCAACCTTATGTGCGTAGGTGTGAAATTTTATTGCCATTTTATTGCCCTTAAAGGAATAGCCTGTATGTTAAAAGTTAAGTATGAGCCAAGTGACTTGCTGAATCGAGACAGTAATAAACAGAGCTCTTCCATACTTTTTTATTCCAGGACCTTTCTGAAAATATCATAGCTCTGCTGAAGAAATGCCTTACGTTCCAGCCTTCTAAGAGGCAAGTATTCAGTCCGAGGGCCTGGAAAACTCTGTGTGTTACTATGACATTAGAAGAACTGTTGCTGAATCCTTTTTTGGAATACTGCCACTTGGGCTACCTATAAGAAATTCTCAGTTTTGTGCTTCTCAGTTTTGTGCTTTCCAGTGTTTAAAAGAGAAGAATTTGAGGTCTGAATTTGGCTGTAAACAGACTAGTTTGTTGTGCTGCATGAATTGAAAAACGTTGGTAGACATTTTTTGCTATTAAAATTTCTGAAATCCAATATAATTTAAAATAACTTGCTAATATTCGTTACTGGGGGCCTTTTTTGGCTGATTGCAACATTTTTGGGAGCATTTTGCTCTAGCTGTTTTATCCTCTTCTCTTAATTTAAGGCCAACTCCAGAAGAATTGCTACATGACAGTTTGTTCAGTGAAGTATCCTCACTATATCCTCCCTTCCACAAACCTGCTGGTCTGTTCTCATCTTCTCCAAGGTGTGCCAATTTAACACTACCTGAAGACATAAGTCAATTATGTAAAGGTAAAAGCAGGTATAAATGGGATAAATGTCATTGGAGGGGGAAGGAAAATACAATGTTATTGCATTTTCTCTCCAACAAATTATTCACAGAGACTACTTAATGTTACAACACCAGTTTAATGTAATAAGTTGTTTAATGGGGGGAGACATGGGGAAACATGTTTTGAGGGATGTGTGCATGCCAAAGGAGTCAAATCCTAATTTTATGCTTCAACCTCAGGGAAAAAATAACATTAGTATTCAAATCCATGATGCAAAAGCAGGACATGTATGTATGAGGTAATTTTTTCCACTTATTGGTAATTGAATTCTGCTAGATCATAGCATAGGATGATTTTTGGAAGTACTGGAAAACAAAGTGTTTGTGAAAGAGGTCACATTCTGGACTAAAAGATTAAACTTCTAAGTTTTAAACTATGGCGTGTTGAAAATGTTATTGCTCTTAAATCCTGATTATTTTTGTCTTACAGAGATGTTTAGAAAATATTATCTAGACAAAGATTTTTTGCCTTGTTAGAATGAGTGTGGTAAGTGAAGGGAAGAGAGATTATACCCACTCAGTGGGAATCACTTGTTTCTTATTTTAAGCCTTAGTGCTATGTACAAAACACTGTTTTGTGTTGCTTAAAAACACACAGGAATCAAAAATCCACACTCGGTGTATTCATGTGAGGGGTTCATGACAAACTGCAGAAATATCTGCTTTTTTAATGACTTCTTTCCTTAAATCTCCCTAAAGAGCACTTGCAAGAGAAAGATCACTTTTCATCTAACTTCACATTAAGGTTATGACCTTTCAAGCAGAATAATTTTTTTTTCAACAGTATGTGTTTAAAGTCGTAGAAAGAAATACAAACTACCTAAAAGGCAGCAATTTATTTTTGTGTCATTTCTCCCAACAGATGAAGATGATGATTACCTAGCAGAAAGATCAGTAGAAGAGGTTTACTATCTCTGGTGTTTGGCTGGAGGAGACTTGGAGAAAGAACTTGTCAACAAGGAAATTATTCGATCCAAGCCACCTGTCTGCACACTTCCCAAGTAAGAATGGAGAAGCACTTTAAGGAAAAGGATGGGTGGATGGGTGGAGAACACTAGCAATTGCAAGAGAACATACATACTTTAAAGACCTGTGCATGTAAAAAACACTGAAAATGGCATTCTTGAGCAGAAGGAAATTGTCCCTTCCCCTCTTATCCAGTTTAAGGCAGGATTTGAATGCCTTGTGTCTGTCACCTACCTATTGCTTTCTGAAATTGTAAAGATGCTGGTGAAGTGGAAAATACTGAAATGGGAGTCCCTAAATCTTGCACACTTTCCAATAGAATTAAGTTTTAGTAATAATTTCTCTGTGCTTCAGAGGGATATTTGTAATTTAATTTCCTATGTTATGTACAGAATTCTCACATTCTGAATTCCCTTTCACAGAGCGGCAGTACTGAGTGCAGCAGCAGTTATTCAGATCAGCTAATTAATTTTTTCAAAATGCTTTGTTTTATGACTTGGAACTCTGTAACAGCATTTTAGTGATTACTGCTTTTATCTTACTGCTGCACGTGTTGCAATTTTATGTAGAACATTGATGTTTTAGTCCTATGATCTGATCTTAATAGCATAATTATGTACCCATATATATATATATATGTTTCTCAGTTTAAAAAACAGATGAAGTATGTGTACAGCCAAAATGCAGTATCTTTTAAAAGAAAAATGGTGGAAACAGATTTTAAGTGTTATTTCGATATCAAAATTAGTGTGAGATTTTTCAGGGGTTGCTTATTTCTTTGCCCATAGGGCAATGCATGTGCTTTTCCATTATGAGAGACAAATATTTTCCACCATACTGTCTATCTTGAAGATGAGGAGCAATTTCAAAAATGGAATCTAGATCTAAGTGACACTGAGAATACTAGGTTTATTTCTGAAAATCAGTTTCATGTGGCCTACTTTAAAAATATCATAATAATGGAAAATTTTTGTACATTCTATCTTGGATACGTTTGTATTTTTAGATGGGCTGCAACAGAAAAGGTGAGATTTTCTCTTGGGGTCTTTAGTCATGATGGGAACAGTCTTTCATATGATAATAATATTTTATTTTTGTTTTTCACAATAAATGATAGGCCTGGTCTGGGAGAGATCAAGGAATAAAAGGGGATATTAATCCCATAACTCATAACTCTTTCTTTATGTGCAAAGCAAAGTTATAGAAACCTGAAATGTGCCATTTTACAGAAAAAGCTGTCTGAATAACTTAAGGTGATTGTATATTCCCTTGATAGCAGGTTTCATGCCATGCAGTCAATACAGTATACTTCTAAGACCTAATGCTTTTTTTTTAAAGAGGAAACTTGTTGATGTAAGGATTTTTTTTCCTAGCTCACGTCCTGTGTTATAAAATGACCTGATTCTTTTTTTGTTCTTGTTTTTGAAGCTTTTTATTAGAAGATGGTGAGAGCTTTGGGCAAGGACGAGATAGAAGTTCCCTCCTAGATGACACAACTGTGACTTTGTCTCTGTGCCAGCTCCGAAATGTAAGAGTGATACTGTGCATTTCTTAGGTTCTTCTCTGCAGAAACATTTGTTTAAAGGGAATATGTAACAGCAGCTCCTGCTGCTGTTTCTACCAGCAGAAGTGTCACTGATTCCAAGAGAACACTTCTTAGTGTCCAAGTCAGATTCTGGTTTGTGCTGTTAAATTGCTTTGCCTGCAAAAGCTTAATAAATTTGATTTGTCTTCTGTCCCTCCCTTTCCTTTTTCTGTTACCTGTTTTGTTCCAGTGTAGTGCAAATAGTTCTGTATCACCTGGTATTCTCCACGATTGCTACAACTATTTGGTTAGGGAATGTCTTCTGTATGCTTTAATTACTGTCTGTCAGTGGCTCACATTATCCAAAAGAAAAATCAATTCATTTCAGTTTCAGCTCCTCAAAAGCTTTATACTTAACATTGGGTACCAATTTTCGACTAGTTGATTACTAGTTTTTAGAATATATAGCAATAAAAGTCTAGTTCAAAAAATCTCTTCAAACATTTTGCAAAAAAGCTGTTAGGCAGTTTTCTTCCATCTTCATTGGGAAAATCAAAATATGATAACTCATGATTTGGCTTGATGTAATGATCAGTTACAAGATTTACTGCATATATCACTGAAATTTTTTAATAGTTTACATGTCTTTGCTCATGTAGACCTTTATTGCTGTCAAATTGGGAAACTATGCTGCACTGTTTGTAGTTTGCTTTTTATAGTAGCAAATGAAATTCTCTCAGTTTTTTTTTTAAACCCCTTTCCATATGATTAAAGGGGTTAATACAAAAATGAAGGTGACTCCTGTCTTTGCCATCTTAATGTTGGAGGTAGCATGTCAAAAACTGTGTAAACACATTTCTTCAGTAGAACTTTGCACTGCTTCACACAAATCAAGGCTGGCAAAGAACTGGGTTATTTTCTTCATTTGATCAGTGGGGCTTGTGAGGCAGGAGGGAGGTTAAAAATATGCAGCATCTATTTTAAACATAATACACACTGCAGCTTCTACTGTTGTTCTCGTTACAGGGCAGTTTCTAAAAGTTTTTTTTTAACATTTTGATCTGTAATTTTGGATATTGCTGCCTACTTGTATAAATACAGCAGGAAATAATTATATACTGAAGTTTCATTTTGTGGAAGATGCAAGACTGAACCTTGCAGCACTAGTTGAAATAAATTTTTGAACTTGCGCAATTTTTCAAACACCTTTTATAGAGCAGAGCATGATGCTTATAATCAAAAGCGGAGCAGTACTGAATGAACTGAGAATGAACTCTTCTGTCAGCCCCAAGAGGAATAGGCTGTGTGCCTGAAAGTTAAGGGCTGAACTGCAAAACAGAGCACTGCAGGGAACATGGCATTAAACATTAATCATGCACCATAAGATGTCTGAAAACTTCAGTCAAAAATCCAGCCATGTTTGTCTGTCACCTTTGCTGAGTGTACTTCCTGAAAAGAATTCAAGTTAGCATAGCTCTTGAACAGATTAAAACCATTAAAACAAGTTGTGCAATTGCTTTGCAGCTACTTGGATAGGAAGTCCATGTAGAAAAACAAGGAAACAAAGAAGAACTATGTAATACTGTTGATCTATTAATCCATGGTGCATATAAACTATTTTTTGTGTGGCAGTAGGTTTATGGATATCTTTAGGCAGGAGAACTTCAATCAGCTCCAAAAGCCTGTATTAGCAAAAGGTTTTAGTGTTGAAGGCTGTGTGCTTCATTGCTGGTGAAAGACTGAGCTAATGCTTAGGTTTCAAGGCAAGTTATTGATTTGGCAATTGAATTCCTATTTAATAGGTTTTTTATTCCACTGAGATTTCCACTTGAATTCTGAGCAGCATTCTGATAACAAATTATTTTTCTTCCTCCTTTCAGAGACTGAAGGATGTTGGTGGAGAAGCATTTTATCCGTTGCTTGAAGATGAGTAAGTGTGTGTGTAAATTTGTACATCTGTAACGCACTGAATTTTGAGTTATTAGTTTTATTTGTGTGGCACACTGCACAGCTAGACACAGCTGCCTCCCCAAAGCAAAACTAACATGTCGTTGGCTCTGAAAGTCAAGAGCTGATAAGCATGCTGCATTTAAGGCCCTGATACCAAACTGAGGATCTGAACCTCTGTCCTGGGATCAATTGCTTATGGTGAATATTCAAAATTATCCATTTATTCTTGTTTCTTACTTAGAAATGCTTTATGTGGTATTATTTTCAGTGATTTGTTTTTCTTGCTGTTCACTATTACTAGCCTTTTTTTTTTTCCAGCCAGCCAGCTTTACCTCATTCCAACAGTAGCAATGAGCTCTCTGCAGCTGCTACTCTTCCTCTGATCATCCGGGAGAGGGACACAGAGTACCAGCTAAATAGAATTGTCCTGTTTGACAGGTTGTTGAAGGTATGGAGTCCTTGGGATGCTGGATAATTGGATTTGGTCTGTTAATTGGAAGATTTTGAAAGACCAAGTAATTGTAAAAGGAAGCAGAGATACAAGACACCACAGTAGGAAAGGGGGAAGATAAAAACCCTTCAGAAGTATAAGAAGATTGAAAATAAAAATAGGACAAATTATTCTCAGCAGTGGTGAATACAGAAGTAGATTTTAAAGTATACACATGGAAATAGAGCTGCTGCTAATACTTGTTATTTACTGATGAAAATAATTTTACATCCTTTATTTCATGATAGACTAAGCTGTTATAGGTATAAGTATGCCTGTAACATTCCTGCATTTCCAAGTAATAAAGTATTTGAAAATATGGCAGTCCATGTTATAAATGTGAGGTTTATACTGGGTAAAGGAATAGCAGCCCCTAATTTACATATATGCAGAGAGATGGATTTCTGTTTAAGAATTAGAGAGCTGATGCACGTTACCAAGGATAAACTAGAAATGTTTAATAAAAACAAGATGGATGCATAGTATGAAAAGAAACATATAATGAAGAAAACATTCATAGTACAAATTTGGATTAGTAGATCTATCCAGTATATACCAAAGCACATGAATGCATTTATGAGAAAGAGCAGATATTTTAACATCAAACAGTAGTCTTTCATCCAGGCCTTCCAGTTAGGAATTAAATTCACTTTTTGTGAAACTTTTATTCACTATTTAGGCTTTTTCATTTGGGGAAAGACTGTATCAGGTTTGGGATTTGAATTGTTTCAGTTACATGATAACATTTTTTGCAGTTAATCTCTTCTCTTTGAAGGCCTACCCATACAAGAAAAACCAAATTTGGAAAGAAGCCAGAATTGACATCCCTCCCCTTCTGAGAGGCATAACCTGGGCTGCCTTGTTGGGTGTTGAGGTAAGGGCAAGCAGTTCCAGTACTGACTAGGGATGGAGTGAGTTAGGAATGGGGTTGACAAGGAAGCAGGAATGGATTTAAATATTTAGCAGGTAGGTTACTGGAATTTCAAACAAAATGAGTCATGAAATTGTGCAAATAAAGATGATGTTCTGACAAACTTACTACTTCCCTGTGAGGTTATTTGATTTCAGAAAGCATATGTAAACTTGAATTAAATGTAATTATTTAATTTTAATTATTATTTTCACTTCAAAGTAATACCCCAACATTTGGTAGTTAACAGGGGTTTTTTGTTTTGATTTTTAATATTTTGACAAATGCAGTTGACAGTCCTTCTGCTCCAGTTAGCAGTAGTTGGACAAAACAGGAGAAAACACATAAAATGTATTTTTCTCACCTACCAATCAATACACTTCCAGAAAGAATGGAGAATAAATCAATCAAATACAGTCCTTTCAAAAAAGGAATGTCCCGGAAATGAGGGCTCCTCACAGAGCTGGACTACTCAGCTTTTGGGTTTACCTTACTTGCAATCCTGCAGCAGCAGATCATAAAGATTCTTAGAGATAACACATCCTAAGTTATTCAGGAGATTTAGCTTAGGATGTGATTTAATGAGTACTATATAATAAAATCAACAAAAAAGCTGTGAAGGTGAAGGAAAACTGCTGGTCAAGCTTGTAGCCTGAGTCTTAAAGAGTGAGTCACTTGTCATGCTTCAGCAACTTGCCATCTGTACAATATGGGTGTTTTCCTGTCCCATAACATTAAAACGGACTTAATATTCCTGCCTTGAGATTTATGCAAGGACAGGCTAGTTAAATCATCTATATTGGCAGTATCAATTAACAGGCAGCTGGATTCAGTGCTTTTAGAGATGGAGCTGAAGCCACTTGCCAGGGGCTGAGGTAAGCACTGTATTTAAACTGAAAGCATCTCTTGACTTGAAAAAGGGAAACTACAAAGCACATAGCTTTCTGCGTAAACAACTGAAAATCACTGAAGATTGTGCTAGGGAGATCTACAGAAATGTCTGTATGTCTTGAGTTAGTAACAGAATAAAGATGGTTTTGTTAAAATTAAGCTGTCAGAATCTTCTATTCTTCTGCTAACTAAAGTTCTTAACAAAAACAGTCAAACTGCATATCACCATGTACATTGTCATATGCGCTTATGTTGGCAAGGGCTTTCTTAATTCAGATATTCTTCTTCCACATTTAGGGTGCCATAGAAGCAAAATATGATGCCATTGATAAAGACACACCGATTCCTACAGACAGACAAGTAAGACTTGTGGTGTAACCAAATACTGTCACTTGAAGATCTTTCCCACCCATCACTTGTCTGTTAACAGCACATCATGGATAACAACAGTATGGTTCCCCTTGCCCTCTGCCTTACACTGTAGCAAGAATCTTGCAAAACAGATGGACACAAGTACTTTAACTCAACTTACAACATGGGGAAGCTGAAATACTTCTTTACTTTATAATCGCTCTTTCTGTGGCAGCAGCAATGTAGTGAACAATATTAATGATTTGTTTTTAAAAATCCTGGGTTTACCAAAAGCTTGTTGTGCCTGGTGGACCTTGTAGCAGATAATGCTGAGTACCTTTGAGGTCCTGTAATGTGAGCTATACTTCACAGAAATGGGGTTTTGAGCAATTTGGTTCTCCAAGAAGAGAACATTCTCAAATGTTCTCTTACCAGACATAAAAAGGCATTGCAAACAACAGCTGTTCCTTCCAGCTGGGTGAAGAAATATTTTCCATCAAATTGGTTGCAACATTGAGAACTCTGATTTGGTTACCTTTTAGAGCAAAGCAATATTACCTCCAAAAAGGTGTACAGAAGTAAAAAAGCTGTATCTGTCATCCGTTTTTTCTGCCTTTTTCAAGGGCTAGAACCCTTTAAAAAAATGTGAGAGCAGAAGAGGAGAAAAAAAAATCTCTCCTTTTAAACTTTGACAGGTCTGTTAGGTTCCCTGTCAGTTTTGGTTTGAGAGTGATGGAGGAAGCAGATTGTGTATGATGGTGGTCTGACCTACATATTTTGGCTGACTTCCACCTCTAGTGTTGCAAGATTGCTGTAGTGCTGCCCCACTTACCCCAATTTCTCTTTGTATGCTTGGCTGCGGTGCAGATTGAAGTTGATATTCCTCGTTGCCATCAGTATGATGAACTGCTGTCATCACCAGAGGGTCATGCAAAGTTCAGACGTGTATTGAAGGCCTGGGTTGTTTCCCATCCTAATTTGGTGTACTGGCAAGGTGAGTTTGACTAGTTGGCAAGGGCAGATAATTGAATGGAAAGCTTTGATTGACGTAAAAGTACCTCCTGCTTTTCAACCCCACAGTATAAGCCTTTTCTTGAGTGCTTTCCTTTCTGTTTCCTTTGAAGAATGAATCTGTGGGTTATTGCAAATTTAAATCCTAGTAACTTATATTTAATTTGTAATAAAAATTGCCCCACTTTTTGTTATATATTCAGTCTTTTTAAGTTTCAGTCACTTTATTTTAAAAAGAAAAGTCTGTTGCTTGCTATTAGCTCCCAGATAATACTGCAAAAGTTACTGAGTTCTTGGGACAGTAATTGGCATTTCTTGGATGCCTTGGCAGAATAATCAATTTGGCATTATAGCTGAATATTTTGAAATCCTTGCTGTTTTCATGCATAGATTTCACAGTTGTTCTCACCATTACTTGTGAAGGCCTGATAATGCAGAACCTGTATCTAGTGTGCAAATTTTCATTATAAATTAATGTCTTTATCTTGTGAATTAAAATAAATGAGCTCTTTGTGCTTTTTCCTCATGGCTCTCCTCTTTTTAGGTCTTGACTCTCTTTGTGCACCGTTTCTGTACTTGAATTTTAACAATGAAGGTGAGCACCCTTTTCTGCAGTAAGTGAAGAAAAGCACAGTCTCTCATCTGTATCTATATGCAGACAGATGTGTGAATTCCCTTAGAGATGGAAAGTTTCTGTATCTACAAAGGAATTTTTAAGCTCTTGTTGCCATAGGTCAAAAGAAATGGTTGGGGTTTTGAAAACTGCATGTGGTGTACTGCTCTTCAAGCAGGGGTTCAAGCATTGTTNGTTATATATTATAGATATATAAAGGCACAAGTAATCTTAAATAGAAAAATGAAGAAATGCTGCTGTAGCACTCATATTTTTCAGTGAAACTGTAGTTCAGCCTTGCTTAATGTGAATGTATTATTTGGTAACCTAAGTGTTAAACTGTCAGACCAGCTTTGTTTAGAAAAGTTTCAGATCTGCTTTAGATATATGACCTTTGTTTTCTTAGAATGTGATTTGTTCATAACAGGTGTAATCCAAGCTTTTATTGTTTTATACTTGGCTGTCTTTATATAAGGTCTCTGGGTGGGAAAACTAGTTTCTTATGACTCCCATTATACCTACTTCGATTGCAATAATTTCTGTGTGTAGATTGATTTAAGTATTTATACTTATTATCTGGTTAATAATTAACTTTTTTAGGTGTAATTAAATTCTACCTCTGTCATTGCATCTGTTTTTTTTAATTCTTTCAGCTCTGGCATATGCTTGTATGTCTGCTTTTATTCCGAAGTATTTGTATAACTTCTTTCTGAAGGATAATTCTCATGTTATTCAAGGTGAGTTTGTCCCTTTATTTGGTGTAGTTCTAAGAGTAGAATTGTTTCTGGATATGTAAATACGCTTTTTCAAGGGGTTGCAAAATAAGGATGCAGTTAAAATCATGTACCTGTGCAAGAAAGTTTGGAACAAAATAAGTGGTTAAGGACTCAGACAGGAGAAAAAATCCAGATGTGCACACAGAGAGAAATGTTCTATGTGATATCCAAGGTAAGAGTCAGACTATTCTGCAGAGTTGTGAAAGCAGTAAGTAGTCTTTCTAGTATTATGTTGTAAAGGCTTACCCTTCAGGCGATCAAAGTCATCGTGTTAGAGGAGCTGTTTGGACAATAGGGACAATGAACAGTACAAACAGTACAAACAAGGGAAAATGAACAGTACAAACTAGGGGTTCCTCAGAAAATGAAAGTTATGGGATTCAAGAAAATAGGGATTCGAGGGACATTTCTTATTGAAAATACGATGTTATTCAATACAGGACAGGAGCTGGAAAACCCTGAGGAATAATGTTCCATAGTTCACCCTTCAACACATACATAGGTAACTTAGAGAAATTGAAACAATAGCTAGGTATGTTTTTTCTAATTGAAAAGTAATTTTAAATTTCATGGAAACATGAAAAAGGAATTGTCTCCACCTAGAAAGTCACCTTGGCACAGTCTGTGTTTGGAAGATAATTTGTCTTCCAGACTGTCATTAAAAAACAAAAGAAGCTGTTTCAAAAGCCATTAGTAATTAAAAGAAACAGGTGGTAATTCATGGTTTTAATTGCAAGCAGTTATGAATGTTTATTGAATACTGAGTATCAACATGGCGGGCTGTCTCTGTATTTCTTTCAAAGAAATTCTTTTGTATATTTCTTGTGAAACTCATCAGCTTTAAAGTGTCTGTCATTTTTTGTCTTCAAGGAAGGTAATTAAGAACTGATGAGCAAAACAAATTAGATGTAAAAGCATTTACATATTAGATAGTTGAGAGAGAGCTAATATAAGGAGAGAATGCCAAGGTTAGGAGAGTTTATGTATGGAAGACAATGGGTAAGAGGTGTTATGAACTGAATAAAATAATACAGAAAATTATTCTAGAGAACGTGTGTGCATCCTTCCGTCTGTAAAGAAAGATTGCTTGCAGTAAAGGTCTAAAGATGAAAAGAATAAACATATTTCTCTGGAGACAACTACTTTAGACTTGAAGATTAATAGCCTGGTATACTGTTCCATAAAATAATACTTTTACTCTCTAGGGTTACCTGATGGTATTCCTTAGGAGCTTTGCAAAAATATGTGTCAGCCAAAGTTAGAAATAGAAGTCAGTAGGATTCTGTGTACCAAAATAGTGTAGGCACTCCAGAGTTCCTGTTCTACATCTGGCACCATCAAGGACTCAGGGACATTGGACCCTTTAGTATTCTAGTTAATCCTTTCTATGGTTTTAAGTCAAAAAACAATGTATAAATAAAGGTTTAATGGAAAATGCTGTGTCATTTCCCTGCCTTTTTAAGGTAGAGGAGGGGGTTAAGAATGTGTCATTTAACTACCCTCTGGAATTTTAGCTGCTTTGTGTCTTCTGTGTAGATATAAATTGTGTGGAGCATTGATACGCCCAACTCTGGGAACAAAAGTTTGCATTCTCTCTCTGTTGCTCCCCAGGACTAGCTGGCCATGCCCTAATTACTCTGTTCTTGGAAACCTGGAGGAAAAGGAATTACCATCTGTTACAAAATTGCAATGTTATTGCCTCTTCAGCTTTCTTCTAACAGAGTATGTGACAGTGTAGACAAAACTGGGAAAGGGGCAGAACAGAGAGAAATCTATCACACACAGTCCTGTGTTCTGCTTCTCTTCCAATTAAAAGCAAGTGTTATTTAGACAACTTAATGGAATTGTACCCATCAACCTAGTAGGCCAGGCTGAAGGTGTAATCAATTTTAGCTTTTATACTGGGTATTTCTCCTTGCTGGTTGCAAAAATCTTTAACTTTGCATGTCAAGCATATATCACAACCTAAGTGTGTGCCAAGTTAAACCATTGTTAAAAACCCAAATTGAGAAGCACTAAAGAAGAAAAATTAAATGTTTTTTTTTCCTCTGTATTGAATGCAGTGGTAACAAGGAGTACAGTGGTGGTATTCACTTGCTGTTTTATTGTAGGTTTAAAATGAGAGGCTTTCCTACAGCTCTGTTGTGAGCTAGCAGCATGTGATGGCTTGTGGTTTTGACAACAGTCTTGGATTTGTCATTTCAGAGTACCTGACTGTGTTTTCCCAGATGATTGCATTCCATGATCCAGAGCTGAGTAACCACCTCAATGAAATTGGGTTTATTCCAGATGTAAGTGCTAAGGGTCCTTATAAGTGTTATCTAAAGGAATTAACAAATGGAAAATGAGGGAAACTGGGATGAGATGCCTTTCCAAACTGCTTCAGTAGCACTTTGACAAAAGTGAAACTTCCCTATTAATAGACCTTCCTGAATATGTTGATAAAATGGTTTGATTCTTGTTTTATGTGCTTTAGTCCTTCCTGTTCTGCTGGGATGCTAAATACAATAAAAATACTACTAGCCAGTTATTATAACTTAGATTCATTTTAAAAAGTATATATACATTTTTTTTTTATTTTAATGTGGGTTAATACACAAAAATTAGTGTACCCATAAAGTGCTAATAGAAAAATTACTGCAGCTAATTGAATGCTGTTGATTAACACAAATTACACATTATTTTGCAAGTAACAGAAAAAGTATGCGATCGTCAATCTTGTAGGTATGTCAGACTTTGGAAAATGCTAAGAAGTCATTTGCTGGGGTGTGTCTCAAATATGGGACAAGTGCATAACACAGATGCAAGTTTTATGCTTCCACTGGAAAAAAATCTCTAAGATGGAGGAAAATGAAAACTGAGGGCGCATGAAAACATAATAGAGAGGATGGGCTTTGTTGGAAAAAGCGAAACAAGGCCTTCTTTAGAGCCTTACTTCTAGCTATCATTGTAAATAGGAAAGCTTTCCTCCTTTTTTTAGACAGGTGTGTATAGTCAAGAAAGCCAAAATAAAAATGTTTGTCTGCCTACAAATACTGATGTTTCTGAAAAGTAGATTTAGGTAAGGCCAGAGAGACAATGTTAATTGATATGGTCTATATCATTCTATATTTAGCATTTAGGAATTTGGTAATTACAAGCTGATTGTAAAAACAGATGAAGACTGAGAGGTCAAAATGGAAGAAGATAACTGAACTCAGGAGATGTTGATGTAGAAATACAAATTTCATAAGCAAGAAGTTTATATGCATTGCTTCTATAAACAATACAAAGTTTAGTTTATCAGAAAAGCCTTATGATTATTAGGAAATGTTTTAAGTTGGAGCAGCAAGACCAAGCCTCTGAAAGTCATTTGTTTTACACCATTCCCAAAAGAATTTGTGGGAGTTTGGGACTGGCAGATACTCATTGTCACTGTTTACAAATATTGCAATAGAAAAGAAAGTATATACTTTCATTTGTAGAGGGTGTTTTTTAATGTAATAATGTTGTTTGACTAATACAAATTTAGGAGATACAGTGGTGTTAAAATGAGCAGAAAAGAAAGCCTTATGAAGAGAGGAGTTTGAGAAAGCCCCATGTGTTTCAGGTCATGCACATCTGAAGAGGACAGGTGGGAGGAAGTTGAAAGGAAATTGAGGAGAAGAAGGAATATTTATCTGTAGAAAGCCTAAATATTTGGGTAGATGAAGTGCAAGGGTTAACAGCAACATTTAAGTTCCTGAGGGAGAATAAATTTTGCTGCATCATTATATAAATGCATTTAGTGCTTATTTTTTAAAGGCTGCAGATGACCAGAACAATTCTGTGTATTTTGTCCAGGATGCTAGTTTCCACTAAAGAGTTAGAGATGTAATTTCCCTGACCACCTTACAGGTCCTTGTGTGGGCTACTGATCTATGTCAGACCTCTGTAGCAACCCATCTTGGGTCTTACCTGATATTTCAGCTGCTCCTTGTGTCTGCTTATACAGCTACAATTCTCCACTGAAGATTTCCAAGGTACAAGTCAAATGGAATAGTTTGAAATCACAGGTTTTGCTATATTTTAGTTTTTGTTGTGCTAGTCATTGGACAGTACATTGTCATACATGAGCCTTGTCTCTAAATCTGACAGTCTGTAGATGACTAGATAATATAGTAAACAAGTGCAGAAGATGAGTATTTTTTTAAAACTTTTGCATTGAGTAAAATGCGAGTTCTAAAGTCAACACTAACCTCTGAAGAGAGGTTGTCCTTTCTGAATTATCTGTCAGGGTTCAGGTTTTTGGTTTTTTTTAATTAAGTAAAAGTTGTTCTGCCTTTTAGATTAGTCAGAGAGGTGATTTTTTGTAACTGTGACAAGGCAGCACAGGATCCATCAAGGTGAAGGATATGCACTGAAGTAATGAGATCTGAACCAGAGTTTCGTGCTTGAGTACTAATCCTATCAAAGTAAACCCTGATTAATCTTTCATCATTGAAACGCAGGCTCTGCTGCAGGGAAGATTGTGTTCCTGGCACCCTCCTCATTTGCTTCAGGTCACGTAGCTCTCAGAATATTGAACACTGCTGAAGCTTGAGTCATTGTGAATATTATTAGCTGATGTGGTGCCTGGATTAAGTACATTGCTGTGGCTATGTGATTTACATATAAATAGAGGCATGATATATACAGTGAATCTTATGGTTCTTCTTTGCTCACTCCCAAAGTTTATAATCTTCCTCACCCTATATACTGCTTTATAACGCATTCCTTATTTACTGAGTAATTCTGACCCTAAACAGCAGACCATATTAAACTGAAGAAAAACGAAAGGGTGTACAATGTTGCTAACAGCTCAGCGATTGCCATAAATTACTCTAAAGCACTTCCAGCTGAGAATTATGGAAGGTAGATGCAGTTGTCATCTACCCACTAACATACAAGGAAACTGGTTACAGTTACTTAATATTGTTGTGCTGAAGCTGCTGGCACAGGTAGATACCTTAGCTTGGTTTTGGTGATATGCACAAGGTGTCAGTAATAGGGCTTCATCTTAAAAATCCTGCCCTTGAAGTACTTTCTCTGTTTGTCCTGTTACACAATTACCTGAAGAGTGAATCTGGAGGAGAAGTTTCTTGCTGATATTTTTTTCTCATGAATAAAGTGATCATTCTTTAAATTTTGTTTGTGTAGGTGCATATAGGTGGGTATAATCTAATATTAAAAATGTGATTCAATTTGCCTTATCTTTTGCACCTTTCTGTAGCCTTTAAATATATGATTGTCTAGGCACCATATAGGATTGAAACTAAGTGTGTATTTCAAACGTGGACGAGCAAGGTGAAAGATCAGGAGTTTGTAGAATAGGTAATTTCCTTTGGAAGAGACCTACAAGACTCCTGTTGTCCAACTGCCTGACCATGTCAGGGCTGACTTAAACATGCTGTTAAGGGCATTCTTCAAATGCCGCCTAGACACTGACAGCCTTGGGGCATCAACCACCTTTCTAGGAAGTTTCTTCCAGTGTTTGACCACCTTCTTGGTAAAGAAAGGCTTCCTAATGTCCAATCTTCTCGGGTTTTTTCTCAACCAAGATTCAGATGTCCTGGACTCCAACACAATCTAAAGCTCCCCTGGTGCAGCTTTGAACTATTCCGGCATATCCTGTCACTGGATCCAGGGAGAAGAGCTCAGCATTGCCCTCTCCGCCTCCCCCCCTAAGAAGATGTAGAAAGCATAAAAATAGTTGTTAACAACTGAAGATTAAAGCAAAAAGCAGCAGTTGGGACAGTTGTTAGAACAACTCAGCAAAATAAAGTTCCACTTACTGTTGGACAACCTTGTTTCACATATACATCAAATAGGGAAAAAAAAGAAACAGGCATTTAATAGACGGGGAAAAAACCCAAACCTCTTTATGTTTGGATTTGGCACCTCATATAAACTGCAATATATGGTACAGCTAAAGTGTATGTAGAAAAGAAGTGATACTTTTTCTGAATAACTTATTATTGAAGGAAGTTTTTCCTGTGATTTTAACAAATATAATGCTTTAAGACAAGGAGGTGTTGGTAAGCCTGAAGAGGTTATGGATGCTATTAGCAAGCAAGGAAAGGAGAGGCAGAACACGGGTGGCATTACTTCCTGATGCAAAGCAAAATTATAATTATGGCATTGCTCCTCTCAAGGTCTCTCTAAAAAATGTTTTACAGGCTCTTTTTTAATGTGGCTTATTCTCAGGCTGTTTCAGCCGTCCAGATGCTGCTTTGATTACACATTAGGTTTACTTCCCAGCTCTGGAGAGTTAAGTGTCAAGTAAAATCACAACGCCCTGAGGCTTCAGTGTTCAGCCCTGAAGGGTTGGGATCCTCTTTCCCTGGAGCTTGTTATTCCAGAGGGGCGCTGCTGTTCCGGGCGGCGGCCGCTGGAGGGCACCATTCACTAGCGCTGTGTGCAGTCCTGGTCACAAGCGCATCCCGAGTTCTGTCCTGGAGTCAGAGCAGCTCCGCCCTCCCTTTCACTGCCATCAGGAAGTAATGCCACCCGTGTCGTGCCTTCCTTTTCCTTGCTTGCTAATAGCATCCATAACCTTTTCAGGCTTACCAACACCTCCTTGTCTTAAAGCTTCTTTTTTTTTTTTTTTTTTTTTTTTTATGTCAGAGGAAAAACTCCCTTCAATTAAAGCTCGCCTGACAACTTCTACTTAAATTGTTTGACCTACTTTTCATGGCACTGCTGATAGGTTTGGTGAGGATGGGTTAAAGAAAAGCAGTGATTTTTCTTGTGACTACCTTTAATAATCTTCAAAGCTTCACATTTCATGTATTTTCTTAAATATTTCTGTGTAAATGCATGCATGGTAGAGATGTTTGTGAAATTAGGAGAGAATGAGGATCTGCTTTGGTAAAACATCTTAATCATATGGAGGAAATAAGCAGGAAATAATTGCTTTTAAATACCAAGGAAATAATGTGGTTTGCCTAATATATGTGCCTTCAAGCAAAGAGGAGCCTCAGGACACTGGGCTTGTTTTCCTACTGCATGGGAAGCAAGATATTGGATACAAACAAGCAGATAAAGGTATTAGCTGATCACAACCACTGCAGGGGATATTTCAGGGAACAAGATATGTTATTTTTCCTAGGGTGCCATCTATTTAAAACATGACATAGATATACTCAGGGAAATATATGATTGTATTATAAGATTAAAATGGTGACAGAATTTGATTTGGTTTGGATTTGGAACTCTTAAAATCAACTGGTGGGCTGGAGGTCAAGCTTCATAAAAGCCTGCTGAATATTAAAAGTAGTGAACAGGTCATTGAACCTTCCTAAGTTTAGGGACAATATGGTTCAGATCTCAGATGCTCAGATGGAGGCATAGGAATAAAATTTAGAGATAGCTGAAGGTTTTCAGCAAATGTGCACATCATTTAGTCAGAGCCATAACCCAGTTCAGAGTTTATGGAATAAGAAGTAATTTATTAACATACTATCAATTATGTTTTCTGCTCCTCATTTTTTTTACTTCCAGGAAAAGCTCAATAGGGGGATTAATTTGCACTTTTTATGAGTTAAAAAGTAATATATTAAGCTTTATGTTTAACTGTAAATCTTCATAGCACATGAGCTATGAAGCTGAGTAAAATTTAACAATGATTGTCTCACTCTTGCATTCTTAATTTATGGAAACTTTCTGCACAGTTTGATGTTTCAAAATACTAGATTCTCTTGCCTATGTCTTGCTAAATACTTCAGTGAAAAACTAGAAATTCTTAAGCTGCCATAAATGCTTAGCTCTCTTTTCTCTGTATGATGTAATGAGTATGAAAGCTTGCAGACATTAAAGGTTTTCTGTAGCTGTTGCAGCAGCACAAGTCTCGTAGAGGTGTAAGTGCTGAAGCAGGACACCTTTGGATGACACTGCCCTAAAATGGTCACTACATAACTGCATAGAACTACATAAATGCTTGGGTGTTAGTAAGCATTTACTGAGAATGAAACTGTGCTTAATTTCTTCACTGACAAGTAGGCATTTTAATAAATACCAGCATAGCAGAAGAAGACAGAAGTGGTTATTTTTCTCTTGAAAATCATTATTTGAACTTTTAGTTATTTCTACAAAACCATTTTCTTCCATAGCAAAAAAGATATATTAAATCAAGTAAAAAAGTTTATGCTTTTTCAGGCATCCTTGGCTAATTTTTGCTTAGGTTATTGAGAATTGCAACAGTTTAGCAGAGCAGGTTTTTGGGTTCTTTAAGGAAACTTCTATTGTGGAAACCAGCCTAGTAAGGGTGGTGATTGGTTTTTTTATTGTTTCACTATGGTGTCACAAATTAGTAATTTGAAGAATTTGGGGATGAAAAAAGCTTTTGAGGGACTAAGAGTTGTGTGATAGAAGATCTGCCACTGCAGTTACTTTCCTTTCCTAATAATTCATGCAAAATGGGCAGTTTTTAATGTAGTTGATGATTGTCGCAGACAACTTGAGTTCTCAAAACTTTTTTTTTTCTTCTTCCCCCCATCACCACCTTTGGCAGCTTTATGCGATTCCTTGGTTTCTTACAATGTTTACACGTGAGTATGCTTTTTCCCCCTCTGATTAAATGTTCTTATATTTCTTATTTTTCTCACTTTTCAGCTAAGGCCTTTCTTAATTGGTATGATAGGTCATTTAGTAGGACATTTATAATTTGCAAGGATGTGTTGTGGAAAACTCTACAGTGCCTGTCACTTACTTTCTGCCCTGATTTGGCAATAATTAGTATTTCTCCTGCTTTTTTTGAGTTGTTGTTGTTGTTGTTACATTATTATATAATTATTATGTTGTCATTGTTATTATTACCTGGATAATTTTACACATGAAGTATTTAGGGTGTATTCAAATGAAGCTGTTATCTACTGCAAAAAGAGGTAAGAATAGTTAAAAAGCAAAATCAAACCACACCACCATCCCCTGCCATCACTCAAATAATGTAAGAAAGTCGGTGACTTTATTTTTGAAGATAATCTTTTTTTTGTTGACACACTGTTATTCTGGTAGCACTAGTTTACTGGTTTGTGCACATATATTAGGAGAAAAGAAGAGCTTTCTAATTTGGTGAGTTTTAATTAAAGGGAACAAAGTTAATAGATTAATCTAGAAAAATTTAAAAACTTATTTTCTCAAAAATCTTTGATTCTTTTCATGTCATACTAGATGTACATGTCACGGCAGATGTTGAATTTAAATTTTTTAAAAAGTGGCAGAATGAAAAGAGCTGATAGATTATTTCTCTGATGAAATATCAAAGAACTTAATGTGAGATTCTTGATTGCATTTCCTAAATATTTTGACTGTAAAGCACTGGTTCTTGAACTTGTTCCTTTTTGTATACCCTTCATGAGAATCGCCACATTTGGAAAACCAAGGAGATGGTTTCCTTAAGCAATCAAGTGCAATAAAGTCTTAGAACTATTAAGTTGGAAGATAGCATATTTTAAGAGAGCCACCTTCAGCTTTATATATAAAATCTTGCTATTTTTAATAGGCCTTTTTCCTTGTCTTTCTTTTATTCTGCGATTTTTTTCTTTATTCTGTTCATTTTTTGTCTAATTGTAAGTATTTGATCTTATTGATTAACTTACTAATGTTATACTGTGAAAAACTGATAATGCATGGCTTAATACATAATTGTACTGTACCAAAAGAAAAAATAAATTGCCTAATTCCTGACATACTTGAAATATGAAAAGCCATGTGCTTCCATGTATTCATTAAGAAAAGAAGACTATGATTTCCAGAATATTCAAACTGCATATAAAGACAAATATGATCCTAAACAGGCTGAGTCCTCTTTGCTCCCAAATAAAAAAGAAATCACTCAAGATGGGAGAGGAAAGAAGTACACAGGCAATCATTAACCTTGTTATTGTGTGCATATGCTTACAGAGTTCTATTTATTGTGCTTATCCATTATGCAGATGTCTTTCCTTTGCACAAAATTTTTCACTTGTGGGATACGTTACTGCTTGGAAATTCCTCCTTCCCGTTCTGTATTGGAGTCGCCATACTTCAACAGCTGAGGGATCGTCTTCTGGCCAATGGATTCAATGAGTGCATTCTCCTTTTTTCAGATTTGCCAGGTACAGAAAATACTGTTTCTTCCTTTTTTCTCTGTCTTCCCCAGTGTGTTTCTAAATATATGTTTAGAAATGATGGTAGATTTAGGCAAACTCACTGCCAGAGTGTGTGGATCTTAACCACAATTTATTGTAGTTAGTTGAAGTTTTTTTGCTGTCATCAGGAAGAATGCAGTAGGGTTGTTATTTCCAGGTGAAGATTGGAGTATTTTGTTGTGGAATTTAGAACAATTTAAAATTATTCAGAAGCACCAGTTTGTAGTCATGCCACATATAGACACAATCAGTTGATATTAATTATTTTTTCTAATAAATTGAGTACTATTCTGAGTAGTCCTTTTCTTCTTTGGTGCTGGTATTAGCCTGTTTTCCTTTTGAATATAATTAAACTTTTACTGTGGAAGTAATTAATGTAAAAGGATTAGGGAAAGCAGTATAGGAAGCCATTGGAATTACTTTGTTAAATATTTCCATTTGAAATTAAAAGCTTTAGAATAACTTTCAAAATTGTATCAGAGTCTGCATGAACATTGTGCAGACGTTCTGTGTCTTTGCTCAGTGGGAGGTAATTAACCTGTCCATACCAACGGGTACCTTACAAAAATACATAGCCGTTAACCATGAAGTTTGGCTCTTCCTTCTGGGCAACTACCTAGTAAGACAGCAGAATGCATTTGAAACTTAGTAAGCCATGTCACCTGAAAGATGTGTTTTAGTTTGTAGTAACACAAGTAGGAAGGGCTGGTGCACACAGAATATGCTTACGTTCTTGTGTTAATTCCCTCTCTCCTGCTCAGGATCTTACTAATGTAGTACAGGTCTTAGGTAGGAGGTTGGCACTGTTTTAAATGTGTGGCTTTTCTTTAGATAACTCTAACTTTGGGGTAATTACTGGGCTAATTATGGATTTAGTGATTTCTATTTGAACACTATGTGTGCAATTCAGTAATTCATAGTTCATTTAAACAGAAGTAGTTCTTCAGAAGAACTGAAGGAGAGAATGAGGTTTGGAGGAGAATTTAAGAGGTCCTCTTAAGTGTTCCAGTCTCCACAACTGCAGAGTTTACAGAGGTCAGCAGTAGTCTAGGATATGGTACTAAGCAGATGAGGCTGAGTTCACAGTTGCATAAATCAATGAGTTACCACAAATGAAGGTCTGTGACTTCTTTAAATACTGTTGTCACAACTTTTCTCTCACTGTATATCCTTCTATATGGGTCTGGATTTCAAATAATAATAAGTCAAAATAAGTCTCCTACTTATTAGTTTGGTATATACTATGCATTTGCTACTGTATTTTTCAGTTTATAGGGACTTTAATTAGGCCATTCCTTATAGTGTAGAATTTTAATTTTCAATCTGTATGTTTAATCATTTCAAATGCTCATGGTTAATTTAATGGGATATCTACAGATGGCTGAAATGTGAGTGCTAAACTTAAACATTGATTCTCTCCCCATCCTCTCCTCCCTCATGTGTTAGCTGTACATCCTAGTTAAGTACAAATCCATTAATATTTAACTTATTTTCTTGCCTAAGGTCATTTCTCATATTTTTCTTTTTCTTGAAGGGTGCTAAATTATAGATTCCAATTTATCTTAAATCAGCTGATTTACTGACAATGGAAGTACTTTATGCTGAGGTCATGTACAAGAACACTTTAGTTCTTGCGATACATATGTGTTCATATAATAAAATTAAATCACTTAAGCCTGTAGTGGTATAATGAACATGTATTCTGCTGGTTTTAGTTGTTAACAACTTTGCTGATGCTCTGGTAGGAAATACAGGTTTCTGAGAAGATTTTTTTTCTTAAATTGGTCATGTCTGTGTTATTTAGGATGTCAACAATGGCACAATTGAATATTTTGAGATAAATCTAAAGCATACCATAAAATACTGACAGTAAAACTACTAAGGGATAAATAATAAGGGTGAAAGACAGTCCTAGTGTGTCTTAAATGTTGTTGATCTAGCTTAATCAGTAACTTTTTCAACAAATAATTCTCATAGCCTTGTGCCTTTGCCTTGTGACCTGAGTCTTATTTCTGTTTAAAAAGTATTGACTCATTATGCATTTTGTCACCTGCATCTTCCAAACAAGACTTCTGTTATTTTGGTTATGATACTATGTGCCAAGACTGAGAATTTTCTGAAAGTAATTTACAAATAACCTTCACCTGAAAATGCATCACTTGCAGGAAGAGATCATGTTGTTCAAAACATCTGCGATAATTTTAAACTAAAATCAATTGTTGCTCAACAGTCTGAAACTTCTGCAATTTTTAAGCTTTGTATGCACTGGAATGGCTTATTTCAGCCTGCCAGTGAAAGCAACTTCCTTTCCAGACTGATAGAGGTATTTTGCTGCAATCTTGAAACTTTTTTGAACACTTTTAAGATTTCTTGTTTCTACAAAACAAAAACCCCACTGCCTAATTTCCAGTGCACTGTATATAACAAAATTGGAATTATTGTTTTTAAAAAAAAGTGATGTGAGTAAAACAAAGGGGCATTGTGTCATCATTGATTACTTGGCTCTGAAAACCCTTTCCAATACTTGTCTCAAAGCTTTGGCCATATTTTATCTATAAAGCAAATACAATTGGGCAGTACTTGCTATTTTTGGAAGGTCTGTTGGAAATTTTAATTTATTTATATATTGTTCAAACAATGTCCTAGCAGATTATGAAATTTATTTGAAGATTTTGACAAAAGAATTGGGTAATTGAGAATACTGGAAAATCCTTTTGCAACAAATGTCCTTGTTCATTCCTCATGGAACTGTATGAAGGGGGCATATAAGCAACTGCTAAAACTTAAATAGAATTAGATTGTTTAGGAAATTAGTACCCCAAAGTGCTGGGATTTTTTAATTTAAATTCTCTTTCATTTTTCTTTCATATTTTTTCCTTGTGTTTAAGGAGCTCTGTTAAGTACAGACTTTATTCAAACAATATAAATACCAGAGAATACTTAGGAATATTTGAGACAGATGAAGAGAACCAACCCTGAAATTGTTGCTAAATTTTTTACCTGTAGTTTTGAGACTTAGTAAATTTTGTCTTATTCAGGTGATGCAGAGAGAGCAAAGACATTACACATTACCTTTGTTTTTCCTGTAAGTCTGATATGTAGCAGAATGTGTCAGGAAAATGAAAATGGTAAGGGTGACACTACCATGATGAGATTCCTGAGGTACCAACAGCAGAGACAGGACTCTGCTTTCAGACCAGTGCTGATTTTTACTAAGCCAGTCTGGATATCCCTAAACCTCATGTATCAGCAGATTTACAACCCAGAAGGCTTTTCATGCCCTGGAGACCAACTGTGTAAGTTTACTTTAAAACGTGCAGTTTTGCTTACAGCTTAGTCTTTAGAATCTTGATGTAAGTTTGTGTGATAATGCCCACTATTCAACTCAATAATTATGATTGTTGTAGTTTGACTTGATTACCGAGTTCATTACCTGCTGTACAAGTAGTACAAAGTCAACAGCAGCTTTTGTTAGGAAGCATCCAGACACATACAGCTCTTTGCAAACAGTTGAAGGATCCTTAGACCAATCCACACCCACCTGGAATGGGTGCAGTGAACACCTACTTGCAGTGCCTGGCAAACAGCTCTTCCTCCAGTGATCACTGCCAATGTCAGAGCTGACATACAGAGATGAGTTATGGACTTCTGAGAACTGATGGAAAGATGGAGACAGGTGTTGTTAGACAATAGGGAAATGCCAAGCCTAAATATGAGATAAAACCTACTCAAACAAACCTTTTAGGTTAATTCAATAATCTTCTGTAATTTTGGAGCAAGAGGAGGGTTCATTCTTTTAATGCTGTGCACCTTAGGAAGGTGTCTTTTTGCTGACTCCAGACTAGTCAGTGCTTCCAAAGGAAGAATCTTGACCTCACATGGGAAGTTCATAAAGACCGACTGAAGAAAAGCAATCCAGTGCAATTAGGAGCCACAGTAAAATGGGTAAAGTGTAAAACTTTGTGAGACACAGGCATGTGGCTTTAAGATGCAAGATCTGGCTATCGTCAAACCACAGACATAAATGATTCTCCAGGGAATGGATTGTCTCTAATGTGGGAGAAATATCCATTGCTAGTCTAGTGATGTGCCAAAATGCTGAATCCTGTGATGGTGGAAGCCATATGAATGTTTAGAAGGATTGCATCCAGCTTATAAATGGACTGAAGGTTAAAAAATAGTGGAAATTCTCTAATAAGATTGTATGGAGCAGTTTTGAATGATGCATTTCTCTTGACAGCAGCAAAATTAGCCGTATCAGAAGGCTCTACTTCAGATATGTTTCTGACCTTAGGTAGCTACTGTTTTACTTTCTGCTGTTTTCCTTCCTAAAAATCCTTTGTCTGCCCACATCTGTGACCCATATGCTTCTGTTGTACTGGAATTTCTGGTGGTTCAGCATTTAGTTAATATAGATCTGATAAGAGGAAAAAATGACAGCTGGCCACCAAATCCACACAGAGATGGTGGGTGTTTAGTGCCTGTTCCCATTTGTTTCACTGCTCCTCCAAGGAAAACGTAAGGAGATTAAAACACCACCTGTGAAGGGACTTACAGAAATACAGTGGTTTTTCTTATTCCAGTGAGCAGTATGAAAAAAAAAATCAGACAGTGCTTTGATTAGGGTTTGACTTTTTTCACGCACTTTTGAAAATATCTTATTGCTTAGATTAAGGCTCTGAGGAACAGAAGCCATAACAGCGCTTCTAAAAGGAAACTTTTTTAGCTTCAGCTACAAAATTTTGACATATTGCTCTGTTGGTGTTCATGGAAGATGGCTCTGGAAAGTATTTTGCTGTGGAGCTAGTGAAGCTGACTACCTTTTTCAAGTTACAGTATAGCTGAAGAAAAACAGCACTTTAATCTCTTTCACATGATACACATGATAATGGTGTTGTAACTATGACAAAAATATTGATTGGAAATATCAAAAGACATCAAAATTTAAAAGGAAATCACTTTTCCTGGTTTTCTTTTCTTGAAATATGTAGGTCAGGCTGATATTTATGGAAGCATCTTTTTCTGAGCATGGTGCTCATCTTCGCTATATTAGATGGCTTTTTGGAGATGTAGGTGTATTTCATGATGCAATTCCTCAACATTATTTGCTTTAGGACAGAAGCAGAGAGATTTGTTAGGGCTCACCAAGGCTGTCTGGTAGTGTCAGACTGTTAGATTGATGTTGTTTTACCTGAAGCTGTGAATTCTTTAATTATTCACCTTTTCCACTCATTGTGACACAAAGAAAACAGTTCAAGATTATAGATTCTACCCTCTTTGAGACTGAAGAGAAATGCTGGAGTGGGCAACACACTAAGGAAAAAATACTGAAATCCTTTATTGTAGTCTGTAGTTGTCACTGGCAGAAGAAAATCAAATATATATCCTTTAGCAAAGGGCTGTCTGCCACAAGAGATGGTGCTTCATAAAAAGGGTGAAAAGTGAGTTCTTCAGTAGAACTTTCCTAGTCCTTGTCTTAAAAGCAGTCTGACACACAGCTTATGCCCCCTGTTTCTTGATAGTGCTCTCCATAGTGAAAAGGCACTTCAGAAAATAGAATAATCCATCTGTTAGTCACGTAGGATTTTGTACACCTTTACACTGGAATAAAATGGAAGTATAAGAAGGCAGAGTGTCAAACATATTAGCATTTCTAGGATTCTTGTCATGAACTGACAAAATTCAGGCTGCTCTTATCTTATTTTTTTTCCTATTACAAAGTTGTCTTGGGAAAAGATTTCCTTTTTTTTCCCCATTAAAACTACATACATAGCAACTGAGTCAGGATTAGATTAATGCTTAGAGCAATACTGTGTACTAGACTTTTTTCCTTTTACAATTGCAGAGAACATTGCTGACAGAGCAAGGTGCCTCATAGGGCATCTGTTTATAATTTTGTTATGCTGAATATGTTTGTGTGCCTGTACAGGTATAAATGTTCTGCTCAGTAATCTTTAGTTTTCTAACTGTTAATTGAGGAGAATTTCTAAATGGACTGCACAAATAATGCAGTATTAAAAATTCTTGATTGAAATGTACATTATCACCACATTTCTATATGATTATAGATATATTTAGGGAGTGTATATCTAGCATTGAAATGGAGATACACATTACTTAAATGGAGATTGGAATGGCAGTGTAGGCTGAAAGCTAGAAAAATCTGTCAAAACAAGGACTTGGAAATTAGGTTAAAAGAGCTCTCAGTGCTCTTATACTTTGGGATGTCAATTCCCTTTGATTTACTTTCACATAATATTTCACTTAAATTCTTGCCTTTATAAAGCTGCATGAGGTATTTGATTCTCTGTGTCCAAATTTCTTCATTCTTAATGTCCTAAGAGTGTACTGGAGTTTAGTAGAAATCAACAGGAAGACCAAAACTAAACATGGAGAACTAGAGCAGGGTTTGTACCTAAAGGTAAGACTTTGTTAATACTGCAAGCTTGGAATAAATTTCAGGACTGCATGGTAAATATTGAAGCGTAAAACTTGTTCAGGAAGGGCAGGTATCCCACCTGGGAAGAACTCGCACTGTATGTGAACAATGTTGCCTGCATTCTGAATATGCTGATAAATAGTCTGAGTAACCAGCAGGGGTGTGTGACTTCTTAAATTTTTGAAGTGACACCCTGTAACTTCAAAAATTTAAGAAGTCTAGACAACCATGTGTAGGGGATGGGGGGGGATAGGCTGGACACATTGCATTAGGGCTTTAGAGCAAGGCAAGGAGCTAGACAGTTTCTTGCTAATTCTTCAGTCTTCATGCATTAAAAAAAAGCATAGCACCATTCTAAGGAGACGAATCATGTAAGCAGTCATGTAAGCTGATAAACCACAAACTTGTCTACTGGGAATGCAACCCTGAAATGACAAACTTTTATGTCTTGAATGTACTTTAATACTTTCATGTGTAAATTCAAATGAAAGTGTTATCTTAGTTCTTCAACAGAATAAGGGAACTTTTCTCCATAGCTTATGTGTAGGTTAATTATGCTGCAAGCTTTAAATAACTTAGAAAATGTACACTGACAAGGTTGGGCTGCAGTTAGTTACTTAAAGCTAATAGTTTTGCTGTGTAAACACTGACATAGACTTGACTAGTGATAAACACTGGAAGTTTTGGATCTCAGTAAGTTATCTACTGCAGTGCCAAATGGCTAGAGCAATTTTTTTAGAAATTAAAGCAATTTTAAGTATGGGTACATAAGCAAGATGGTAATCCTTCCTGTTTACAGTTGCTGTATTTGTGGGAAATAACATTTCAATCCTGAATAAGATGTTGCTTGCTCTAGCAGTTCGAGAGTGTCGCATGGTTCAGGATACTCATTAGGCAGATGTAAATACTCCATTTGTATTTGTCTTTACCTCGAGTTTTTCCATCACTGGTATGGGAATCAACAGGTCCAATTAGAGGCCTTCATCCTTTTCTCATGACAACGGGTAGCTCTTTTCAGGATTACCTGAATTTTCATCTTATTTTAAAAGTAGAAAATCTGAGTTACTTCATGTTGTTTTCTTAGGAATACCCTGAAGGCTAACAGAAAAGCTAATGCAAAGGTTTTCTACTTACAGCTCTTAAGAGAATCATCAGTTTTATAGACATTTGGCCTGGTCAGAGTTTCAGAGTGTAGAGTTTTTTACAGGTTTATACCCATTACACCTGGGAAATACATGAAGTAGGTCAGTTACCATCCAGATGGAAACCTCTAACAGCACGATCTCTATTTTTGCATGCTGAGTTTCAGTATTTGCATATTATTTCTGTGAAGCATGGATTTAGGATAAAGAAGTCAAGTTTCACTAGTATTTCAGATTCTAAAACTGACTTAACAGATATTTAGCAAATATTATAACAAAAAGAACATAGAAAAACCAAAAAAAAAGTTATTCCTTCAAAAATTGACTGTTGTTGGATGTTCTCTTGGTGGCACCACAAGTTCCTCATCTCCATGGCTTTCTCACAAATTTCTCCTCTGAGCTGACCCCTGCAATTTTGTAAACCTGTCCTTTTATGCATCTTCTGGTTATTATCTACCTATGAAGTAATGTTCATTTTTCTGCTAAGCTGCTTTATTTCCCCTTGTGTATTTCTCAAGTTTTGCATAGTAGCCTCCCTCTGACTATTTCAATTACATATTGGGAATTCCTGTGCTTCTGTCTTTGGCCAGTGTCCTACCCTGTGTTATGACTGCTCCAGATGTCTTTAACATTCTGTTAGTTTGTAGAAATATCTGCTGTTCAACAGCACTGGCACACCTCATAAAAATGTTTTAAAAGCACTTTCTTGTTGGAGCTTAGCTACAGTTCTTATGTAATCTATTTCTGTCTTCTTTCTCAATAAGACATAGCATGTGGCATTTGGTGATTGACTGACAGTAAAGCTTTACACTTTGTACAGTCACATTCTGTGTCTTCCCTGCTCATGTCAATCCTGACACCATCACGTTTCCATACTGGAAGGCATTCTTTAGTAAACCTTTCTAGTGAACTGCTGACTCAGAGGAATTTTTACCATCACAAGTAAGAAAAGAATCCATGTTTGCCCTTTAAGCAGTCTAATGTTTAGGTAATAATTCATAGTGTTTACTGCTGCCTCTCTCTACTGCTGTCCACAAAAAAAAATGAAGTCACGCAAGTGTCCTGCAATGTATGAAATAAATAATGTAAAAAGACTAGTTTTGCATTGACCTTTTCATTTTTATTAACCTTCTTACAGTAATAGATACAGAGATGTTGAATAGAAATGTCACTTCTCTTCCTAGATTTGTCCTTTAAAATATGCACACTCAGTGTGTCTTTTTGTATGGCATCAGGAAAAAGGAGTTTATGGCCTTTCGCCTCTATTTCTTCTAAGAGCAGGAATCAGGAGCTTGAACTGGCTGACCTATTCAGCACCAGAGCATTCATAGCACAGAGATTTTCTGGCCTATTTATGTGGCTGTGCGGTGAAAGCTGATGTTGCCTGGCAGGGTAATAATAAAGTATTTGTGATGGAGATGTCAAACCAAGCTCATAAGGCTGGTCTATTCCCAAAATGCAGAAGCAGTTTATTTTGGCTGAGTTTCTTAACTGGTATCCTGTTACCCAAGGAAAAGGCTCTGGAATTGATTAACTGCACACAAAGGCTTGGTCTGTGTAGATTTTCGTTAGGAGAGAGCCATTCGTCTTACGTTTTTCTCCATTACTTTTCTTCACTTGCTGTGAGCAACATATGCACAACCCAGTTTTGCTGTAAAAATAAAAAATTCTATGTGCTTTTGTCACAGGTGTATTGCATTTAAACTGATGCTTTTTTCAGCATCTGTTTCAAGTGCAATCTACTTCTCTCCTGTATCTATAATAATAAACCTTAAACTTATATAGCTTAAAAAGCAGCTTTGTCAGGCTGAGCTGTCCTTTTCAGTTGAGGCTGTGGATAGAGGCAGATAGCAGATTGGTAAGAAGTTGTAGTTCAGCATGAAAAAAGCAAAATGAAAAAAACAGAATAAACAGTAAGCTTAGTTCAGAAAAGAAGCAAAAGATTTCAGTAGGCTTAATGTTAGGATGGGGCCATGGCAAAACCAAGATGCCACTGTTAGATCACTTTTCTTTCTCTTCTCTCTCCTGCCTTTATCAATTGCTGTATTATTTGCGTATTTAGAAATGTCAGAGAAAACCTTTTGATGCTGAGCAATTAGCTGCTGCTATAGAGTTGTTTCCTGTAAGGCTTGATTGCTGCTTGACTGTGGAATACTTGAGCTCATTTGAGCCAGAACTCCTAAACATAATGTTTGAAAATGAAATTGTGGCTTTGGTTCCTAAGATACGCAGGTTCCGGCTTTGACTTTTTGAAATACAGGCACTCTGCAATTTTTCAAAAACAGTTTGAAGATGTACTAAGTTTTGAAAATATAACTTTTTTAAATAGTATTTTTATAATGTTTTAAGTCAGGCTTAAATTTTTTCACACTTCCTATTTAATGACACCGTGTTATTCAGCACATTTTCATTGCAGATTTTCCAATGAAATAATTTGTCTTAATAAAAACAGAAGGCACATAATTTTCAAACTACAAAATACCCCAGGGTTGGCATTTTGGAGAGCACAGAAATGTTACATGTACATCTTCATGAGTGAGCATGCCCTCTTCGTACTTCCAAAAGTTACTTTTCACGTGTTGTTCACTCACACCTGGAGATTTATCCAGACCCTGCTCTCAGAAGAATGTTCTTCAAAGTTGTTTGCTCGTGTCAAGTACTCTGGCATTCTGCTGAGGTAGTCTCTGTTCATTAGTTCATAGTCCTGTTCAAGAATCTAGGGTCTGACTTGATGTATTTATGCTTCTGACATAGAAGTGGTATGTTTCTAATAATGTGGAAGCTCTAATGTTTTCTGGCTTGTAATGCAGTGACTTGGGAGCAGGAAGAGTACAGGCAGAATTAATGCTGTGTGAATGCAAAGTCTTGGAGAGATAACAAAAAATGGACTTTTCACTAGAGACTGACTCATTTGTCATATATTTGAAAGGGCATGGGAAGAAATTGGGATTGAAGTAGTGCAGCAGACCCTCACTTATTAGCCAAAAAGAGGAGAAAAGATCTTATCTAGCAAGGGTGCACGAGATTGCATTGCATTTTAGTTACTGACGGGAAGTGATTTTTCTTAAACTGAAATTGCAAACAAATGATGAAGAAGGGCTTGAAGGTTACTCAAGTGTAAAGCCTGTTCATGCAATGTGACTAATAAATATTCTGTAAATATTTATACCAGTTTAATGTAGTCTTAAACTCCAATATCCTGAAAGTAATTGTTTTTTTGAAAAAAATTCTTTCACTGCCCATAGTCCTGTCTCCCTTGTGGGTGCTAGGTGTTGACTGTTCCCATTTTATGTGCATGCATGTGCCTATGGTTTGCACATTGTTGGGGGGCATTTTGTGGTTGTGTGGCTTTTTTATTGTTACTTGTGGAAACCAGAATTGCCTTGTTAGTCATTTTTATTTTGCATTATTGAGAAGCAGATCAATTAATCAACAGACTGTAAATTTGTTTTAGGCTTTTAAATGACAGCCTGTAGATTTGTTTTAGGCTTTTGATGGCTTCCCCCACAAACCATTAAAAATTCTCTCTTCTGTGGAGTTTCATTTCTAGCTATGCCCAATGTCCTCCTGAAATGCTGCTTGGAGAAATGAGAAACCAAGCATTCCAAAATCACAGAACAACAGGCTCCTGCATTTTTTACTTACACCCTGATGTGTGAGAACTGGTTATGTTTTTTACGGGCATACACATGGAAGGGATCGCAAGGATTATTGAATCCATCTCCTGACCCTGCACAGGATACCCCAAGAGTCACACCATGTGCCTGAGAGTGTTGTCCAAATGCTTCTTGAACTCTGTCAGCTTTGGTGCTGTGTCCACTCCCCTGGGAAGCCTGTTCCAGTGTGCAAGCCTATTTTCCAGTTCTCTGAAATGGATTTCTTTTAGAATTACAGAGTTTGTTTCTAGGAAAAATATTTTGACCTGTTTCAGTGTTTAATACTGTCAGTCTCGATTTCTGCTTTCAGCTTTTGCATAGCTTTTCTGCAGTTCCTATTCCATCCCCCAGTTCTCTGTTTTCAATTTCAGATATTTGTTGGCTGTTATGCCCTCTCACAGCCAAATGCTTCTCATGCTATTAATTATTGTTGTTCAAATTTATATTTTAATAGTAAATTCTGCATTCATATCTTTTATTATAGAAGTACTAATAATGTTTCCTTACCTAAAAATCTCAGGAAATGGGGCTTATAACTCAATTACAGCAGTCTCTTTCCAAAAAAACGCAAACAAAACAAAAACAAAAAAAAAGAAACCATAGCCCCCCTATAAATGTATTATAGTCTTGAACTGAAATTCTAAACTTTTTATAAATAAAATGAGTTTTCAGAAATATAGAAAAAAGTGCTACTGTAATGACAGTGCTTTTGGGTTTTTCTGAGCTTGAGGAATAATAACCAGTGAAAGGCATCTCCTCTCTTTACCTGAATTTAGAAATTGTGTGATATTCTCCAGTTGTGTGGATTTTCCTTGCTAATGATGCTGAGTAACAGCCTTCTATTACAGTATAGTTGAAATGAAAAATTGTTAGCTACTGTTGAGACATAGTCCATTTATCTTTGACACCTATTGTCCCAAGTAGCTAGGGAACCTGATATTGTCAAGTAAAAATGTGATTTATTTTCACACATCCACAGAAAGGCTTTTAGACCTAGAATTAAAATCGGGTAAGCCACAGCTTTACTCTCAGACTTTTCAGAATTTTAGAAGCAAGATAGCTCGTAAGCATGTTGTCACTGACAGAATTAAAGCATCTGCTGCAGATTGTACCTGAATACCTGCTGCTACCTGAATACGGACAGCCTTTTGAATGGGAGAGTAATAGATCACATCTTCCAGATTTTAAACAGTCAATAATCTCATCCAACTAGATTATTCTGCCCCAAGCTTCAATTTCAGCTTCTTCTGCTCACCACCCTGCTAATGACTGAGGTTTCTGGAGTAGTTCCCAGATTGATGGCAAGGGATCAAATCCGCTGATGGCAGAGTGATTGATGGCAGTGCATCAAATCTGTTTGAGATATACAGATAAAGCCTGGCTGCAGTGCCTCTGTTTTCTCCATAGAAGCTAATGCTTTAATCTAAATTTTGACTGTTGTAATGAATTATACAAGATGGGACAGACACAAGAAGTGCTGATATCCCTGCTGTTTGACTGTTGCACTACGCCAGTTTTATCATAAAATGCAAGCTAGGATTGTTTTTCTCTTCATGAGACCACATACGGGAGATGTAAAACTAACCAGTCCTTTAATAGTGGTAAAAGAGTAAATGACTTTTATGTTACATCTTGTTAGAAGATAGATACATGCAGGATGCTTAGTGTTGCAAAAAATGTATTTCCAATAGGTTTGCTTTTTTTTTTTTTAACATATGTATTTCATTGTACTTTCCTGCTCTTTAACTGACCACATCTTATTTTAAGATATTTCTCATTTGATCGGTGTCAGCTTTCGTTTCAAGTAATATATTATCTCAATGGTACTTCACTCTTTCAGCCGGGATGTTTCACTGGGAATGTCTGGTTAGGTTTGGGACTGTATTGTTTGTTTGTTTGTTTGTTTTTAAAAACTCTGTAAATTCTCTAAAACAATCCATTATGTTTCCCATCAAGCACAAATTAATGTTGAAAACTCCTGTTTTTCAGCAAACAAATAACATGTAGGTTTGTCAAAACGGCTGGCCATGCAAAATTCAATAGCTGAAAGCTTTCAGTCTGGCTCTTAGTAAGATTTAACTGAAAAATAGACAGTCAATCCAAAAAATCCTGATGTCTGTACACTGTATGAAATCTACATATTTGTGCAGTTCATCTACTTTCGATGAACTGCACAGATTTACATTGAACAGTCAATAGTCTGACGTGCAAAGACTTTAAGATGCCTTACTTACAGTGACTAGACTTTGATTATTGTCCTGACTTTGTATTGGTTAAAGTTCTGATGCGCTTCCCTTAAACACATTTTCCTATATAACTGGGGATAGATTAGTTCTTAAAATGTCTTTGCTAGTTTGTAATAAAAAACCTCTGAGCGCTTTTCTTTTTGAACGGGAAAATGCTTTTGATATCTTCATTTCCTTTGAGCAAGGAACAGAAAGACAGCCAAAGGTATAGATGGGTATATGTATATTTAGCAATGCCATAGCTGGGTTACTTGGCTTTACTGATATTTTGCTCTTGCGTTTCATGTTTTTTCTTTAAATCCCTCCCAGAGATTGATATTGAACGCTGTGTTCGCGAGTCGATCAACCTGTTCCGCTGGACTCCCAAGAGCGCCACGTACCGGCAGTACGCGCAGCCCCCGCGGCAGGCCGCCGACGGCAGCGGCACCAGGAGCTCCCTGTCCTGCCTCTCTGCGGACTACCAGGAGGCTCCTCGAAGTGACCTTGTAAGCAGCCTGGGAATTGGAGTGGGGAGAATTGTTCAGATAATTCAGATTGCATGTTTCTCCTGTCTCTCCCGACTCCTGCTCCTGCAGTTCTGTTACAACAACACAGCAATGTCCGCAGCTCACCTGCAGATTTACAAACAGGCTTTATCACTGGAGAAAAGCAGTAAAAAGAATAGTGTGCCAGTGAGAAATAGGTGACTAGAAAATGTGATGCAGGCAGCTCTGGCTGCTGTTTCAATCTTGGCATGTCAGGTAAAGCATATGCCACAAGTTACTCAGAGAATTTATTAGGTGAGTTATATTTATGTTTATCTTGGCAAAGAGTAGCTAGTAACTAAGAGACTATCTGCATTAAATAGAGACCCAGTTTAGCAAAAAGACTTTTCTCCTCTCTCTAGTAGAATCTAATTGCTGTTTCTCTTGTCAGTTGCACTGTCTGAATACTGGTGATTTGAAATTATTCCTTTCATTCCTCTCAACAGTATAAATCCAGTTAGTCTCTTAAAAATTAAATTTCATTTTGTTGGGTTTTTTTCATTCCATATTCTCCTACAATTGTTTCATTCATGAGCACATTCCAGTAATATGGAAAGTATATATCCACCCGCTTTATCTATTTGGTGAATTGTATTAGGTTTTAGTCTTTCTTTTTTTTTTTTCCTAACTACTAGGAAACTAAGAAGTGTTGTTGTCATTCAAGTGAATCTTTACTTTTAGTCCTTAAATTGGAGTTTGATATTCAGTTATTTTCTTGTTTTTTACTTCAGTTTTTATTTTATTTCTATTGTAATTTCTGGAAGCCTTAGCTACAAATCCAGGACTGCAATCTTACAGAATTTAAGAAACAATAGGTGGATCTAGAAAGGCAATAGGGAAGAAAAATTAAATTAGGGGGGAATACTGGTTGTTGTCATCCAGGAATTATAGCTGGATAACTGCTGTACTGCTCTCGAGATATAGAGGTAGAGAGGCTTTCTGAAGGAGCCAAGGGCTGCATTTTCATAGATTAATTCAGATAGGACCTCCTAAGATCATCTGGTACTAATTCCTGCAGAAAACATGTCCAACACTGAACTCAGGTAGGATTGCCCAGGGCATTGATGCATCAGGTCAAGAAAACTTCCAAGGAAAGTATTCAGTCTCTCTTGACAGTCTGGTCAGATGTCTGTCAGTGCTACCAGTGAAAATGATTTTGTGTATGTGCTATCTTTTCTGAATGTTATGACAAAAGAGTGAATAAAACAAGTCTTCTGATTTCTAACCTTTTGCTTGTGCCTTTATGTGTACAGGCAAGGGTCAAAGCACTCAGATATAGCAAAGAGGGAGACGAGAAGGCAGCACTGGTCTACTTAACTAATAAGTAGCAAAAAGATTTTTATTTGTAACAGAGATAAATATCCTTATTTCGGATCAAGCAAGTTTCTTTCGGTATTCCTCCATTTTCTGAGAAATGTTTTGTGTGTTTTTTTCCTGATAGTGTTTTTATTTTCATACCAGAAGTTGTGTTTGTTTATAAAGCCACTAATTAGGCTCATCCATCCCACAAGTTCCAAGAAATTAAGCCTGTGTTTTTGGTATGTTAAAGAGGAGATAAATAGATACTAGAACTTCTGTTGCCTTCTCTTTCATTCCTAGTTCACTCTGCCTAACAGCAAAGACCTCTTTATTTACTGCAATGCAACTGAAGCTTTAATATCTTTTGAAGTACAAGTATATTGGATCTTTTGGTTACTCCTGTATTTTGTTTTTCTAGCTCATCATATATAGGAGAGCCATATAGATTCTGGGATTTATACAGAAATATGTAAGCAAAGAGGAAACTAATCTCTTGGACACAAAAAAGACTATTAATATCTTAAATTATAGTCTGAAAATGTGTTGTTTCCTCTCATTTGCAGCATTTTTGTGTGTCAGATTTTGAGACAGATAGATACAAATCAAGTATGCTATGGTTCAGTCAGGAGCCATAGTTCAAACTTGGAAAGTCCCGTGTAACATGAGTCCATAATGAACTACCTCTCACTTGTGACCAGTTCTGTACTTTTGGATATCCGTCTTCATAAAATGACACTTCTCAGGGATTAGAGGAATATTGATAAAAAAATAAATTGAAAATATTAGTGAAATACACTACACAAAATGGTGGTGTGGTTTGTTTTCGTTTGGGTTCTTTTTTAACCTTAATCCTGGAATTATCCATCTCTTTCTTCAAACATGTTGTCTACTGTTTTTTGCTGCCATGGGGATACTTTTTATTTACTTGAAAGGGGTGAAATCTGAGTTCAATCTTTAGTACACCCAGTACCCTTTAATGGATTTTCTAAAACACCATTGTTCTTCCTCACCAGTTTAGCTCTTAAAAATAATTTTGCTGTTTCCTTACCTATTTAGTTGGTTATTCTTTGGACAAGTACTTTACCCTACATTTCTATCTCCAGTTTTATACTTGTGGGTCACGTCTGTATTTGAAAGTGGGTAGGGTACAAAACAATTCTTTGTGAAGAAAGTTGTGGGTTTGCTTCTGAAAGCAATTCATGACTTCTTGAAACATTAAATGTTTAGTGTTTTTAATTGTAAACACCAGCTGCCTCTTACCTCAATATTTGTATTTTCTTTCTAAGCTGCTTCAGTTTGTTTCTTAAGTGCATTTTATTGGCTATTCAAATATTTGTGTGTATCTGCATGTTACTGTGCTTTGGTTAATAATAACAGGAGTAGTATTTTCCCTCTGGGTGTGCATTTTTCTCCTTAAATCAGCAGTCAGTAAAACAAAACTGCTTTGACTCTTTTTATCACTAGCATTGCTTAGTTTTTATTTTAGTAACATCTATTTGCGACTTCGTAAATAGGCTTGGGTGCTCTCTTTTTTCCTCCTAGACTTGTGTGTTGCATAATCTTTTACTCTTTCAGCCAGTAAGCTTATTTCTACTGAGATAAAATCTCAAGGAGGAAATAGTTTCAGAGAAAATGAATGTGCATCTTAAGTGGGTTTGCATTGTTTATTTTGAGAAAGATAAAACGTCAAAAAATAACAATGGAAAAACCCCTTTAAATTCACTGCTAAATTTACACTACACTGTACTCAGTTTTGTGTCTGTAACTTTTCTTTACTACTACGTGGTTGATTTTTTCTTCTTACTCTTCTTGAAACTTACTTTCATATCCTGGAAGCTCCTGAAGTATTTTTCCTGAATGTCCAGGAGTTACAGAGACAAATAATACTGTAATATAACAATTGTCTGCTGTATCTGTGTCTCCATTATTCTAGAAATGGTAGACATGCACTCTCTCCAGCTACTTCCATAATTCTAAATTAAAAGGAGAAAAATGTTGCATCAATATCTGCTCATGTGTGGCAGATGAACTCTTGGAAATCCAGAGCCTGATACAGTTACAGCTTTGCCTTGTTCTTCTACTCCCAGTTCTCTTATCAAGAGTGGGAGTTTCCTGAGAGATGTTGTGGAATGAAAATATTCAACTGGAGAAAAGGCTACCCAATGATTATTGATCCTTGCACTAATTTAAATGCCAGAAGTCTAGTTCAGCTTTTTGTTTTTGATGAAGTAGTAGAAATACCTGAGCAGCAACATGACTGAATGGCTTGATCAAACAATACAAATATGAAAAACATGTTTTTATCAGAAATAGCCTGAGCGAAGTTTCCTGATGATAGCTTTCCTTAAGGATAGCTTGTGTGATGGACTTCCTACAGATGGGAATTCATTTAAGAGCACTCACTTGCTTCTGAGATCCTGTGTGCACCTAAGAAGTATTTGTCAATACAAAATATTTTGGCTAGGTTTATATTAAGCCATAAAATAACTGTGTGTAAATCCATTTATTCTTCAGAAAGAAGCATGGTCAGTAGTGTACACCAACACTTCTCATTTAGTGTACAAGCTAAGAAATGTCTGTGTGATGCTCATGCTGTTCATAATGGCTGTTACTTATATTCTGCCTAAAGGGTCTTCTGACTGCCTCGACCCATTTCAGGTTTCATTTATCTTCTGTTTTTCTATGGGTCTTGGGTTTGTTTTGCTCTTCCATTGTTCTTACACTTAACAGAAAGCTCTTACTCAAATTTGTCTTTAGTTCAAATTGTGCAAAGCATTAACTGATCAGGATCTCAGTTAGTGCTTCTTATTTATTTTATAAATGCTTTGATGCTTTTGTTTTTCTGGTTGTAGCTGCCAACAGCTTGACTGAGAAGCTGAGGTTATGTGTCATTTTTTAGATTAGTTGATTAAAATGCACTTTTAATGTCAATCTCTTGTGAGTGAATAAACAAATCACTGTTTAATTACGCATGTCATAAGCCCGTCACATTTGGGCAAATACTTTAGGAATTGTTGCAAACTTCAAAACGTTCTTTGTTTGTTGGTTAGCTTTTTGAAGGTTTTTTGATACTCATAAGCCAGGCAGGCAGCTACCAGAAGTGGGGAGTGAAGGGAAACCTCTGCTTCCAGAACTTTGGTTCTGCAGATGAAATTATTTAAAGGAAGCCTTATATAGCACCTTGCCTACTCCGACTGGTTTTGAAAATCTGTATGTATTTTCTATGGTTTTAGGACTTTTTCTGGTAGAAGATGAGGCATTAAATTACCAGAGTGGATAAAGTACAAAATATAAGGCTCGGGAAATAACTAATGTTAAATGTTAATTTAAAAGTTTCTAATGAATGTTGTGGGTGTTTTTTTAAGTTGTAATGCAAACTGCAATTATTTAAATTGAATGTAAACTGATTGAAACAAGTGTACTGCTAAGTTGAGACAGAATTAAAGGTGTATGTTTGTAATGATGTAAATACTATTTATATGAGACTGTTGTAGTTTGTGAGACACTCACTCTAGATCATTTTTAAGGATTGTAAGTTTGTTTTGCACAGACTTGGTCTTCAGGTCTCCCTGGGGTGTGTTCATCTGCTTTGAATGTAAATGGGGCAGTTGGAGCAGCCAGTGCACTCTGCTGCAGCCTTAGGCTCAGGTTCTGGATTCATGATTGTCCACTAGTCCTTCCTCACAAGCCTTTGTGATTATATTCACTTTGAAGTTGAAAGCTGGGTGTATTTGACCTTTTTAGACCTCCTACAATTGGGATTCTTTGACTGATTAACAAATGTGCAGAGGGGGAAAGGGTCATTTTACCAGTAAAATTAATTATTAAAAAAAAAAAAATCTAGCTGGTTCTTTCTCTCTGCATCTTGTAAAAATATTCTTTTTAATTTTTTTCCCCAAATTGGAAATTGTTTTAAAATCAGATTTGAGGAGAATATTAGGGAATAATTACACACCTCCATGTTTTGGTAATTTTTCAAGTTCTAGTGGTCCTGATTTGCAATCTGGCTGACTGACTGAAGACACAGTTGTTGTTTTGGTCGCTTTCATGTATTTTGTGACTGACTCAGTTTATCTTCAAGAGGGAGTGCTATAGTGGAAATAAGCCTTTTTGGCAACCAAAGCCAAACTAAAGTTTCCTGAGTGACAGTTTTATTTCATGCCTTGTTAAACAATCCATATTTGATTTAAAAAAATTAGTGGCCTGCATCTAAAAAAGGGAAAATGAAAGAGCAGTGCAGTGTTTATGTAAATTTACTTTAGAAGAGAAGTAACAGTCAGAATAACCCACTGAGTGTGTTAAAATATGCTTTAGGACCAGCACAGATCTAAATAGCTTAATGCTTCATTCAGCCTCTGATAAGCACAATTAAATACTGCAGTGAGGAATTATCCACTTGGTGTTACATTTTTTTATTTGTGTGCTTGTAGCATTAGAAGCAGTGGAGTTTGGGAGAAATTTTTGAAGTCAAGTTTTGGAGGAGAAGTAGACTGACACATCTTAATGGTTTGTCTCCCACGCAAACATGCCCAGGTACACAGCTATAGCTACCTCCTGACAGTCACAGCAGCTCTTAATTCCAGCTTGGAGCAGCTCCTGTGTGTGCCATACACTGCTGCTGTGATGGTTAGGTCTTAGAGCACAGTGCTGTGTAACTGTGTTATTAACACAATTTTCATGATGAGGGAAGGGGGTGTATTATGTCAGCCTAAGGTGCCTTTTCCCTCTACTCCTCTGTTTTCTATCCTACCCTATTTGTTTTTTCAACATACATCTCTACAGGAGCCAGCCTTAGGCTAGTCTTGAATTTAGGATTCCTTTCTTAGTGCACCTCAGGCCAGGCTAGCTGCTGTATGTTTTCTCACTTGAGTCAGGATGCAGTGTCATCATGATCTAACTTTATTAGGAAGTGCAGTTGGAGAATAGAAAAGAGTTTCTGGATGCAGCTTTCCTGCCTGATGCTGTCACTGTCTTCTTGCAGATCATAGCCTTGTACAAATTGCATGGTGGCCTCTGTAATGGTGTCAACACCATCTTAATCTACTAGTAAAAGTGTTACTGCTCTGTATATATATTTTCTCTTCTGACATTATTAAGAGTGGAAAATCTGATTATCAAATGTGTGTGACAGCATAAATAGAAGAGGGAATCCATACTGGTTGTAAAGTTGAGCCTGCACCAAAGTGTAGTCATGGAGCCCATCCTGCAAATGTGAATGAATACATTTTAAGCTTATGGGAATAAATGTTTCTGTTGATGATGATTTTCATATAATTCAACAAAGCTTGGGTCCAGGTGTCTAAAAAGGGTGGAATGGTGCAGAAATCCAAGATTTATGTTAAAAGCACATACAGCTTACACGGTGACTGTCTGGCTGACCATATTCTCAAAGCTTTTGTCAATTACTCAAATTCAGTATTCATCTTAATAGCCATTAGTTAAAGGAGAGCCTGAACAGCATGTTTTGACAGGCTTCACAGTGGTAAATGACTGAAAAAGCCTGAAATGACTGAAGAGTACAGCTTACAAAGCGGAAATGGAGCGAACTTAAATAGGAAGTGGAGGGAGAGAAGGGAGTGTAGGGAAGGTAGGCACCAATGTCTTGACTAGGAAATATGAGAAGCAGAATATGATGGCTGCAGAGGACTGAATCTAAGTGTAAGAATCAGTTTGCTAGAGAGGTTGTGTACAGAACATTGGCACTCAAGTATTGAAAAATTGTAGAACAGAGTTCTTAAAATCTGGAATTTTGGCTGTTCCTCCTTTGTAAACAGTCGCATTGAACATCAAAAAACACTGAAGCCTTTTTGTATGACCCTTTGCTAGTAATTCTAATAAAAATGGTGGAGAGGGAGACTGGAGAGTTTAAACCATTATCTTATAAGCTTTTTAAAAATGTTTTTGTAGTCTTAGTTCTGTGCACACGCATACACTGATTTCAGAAATATGTTTGAAAAACGCAGAATGACATTTTTCATGAAACATGTTCCTCCATGAAGGACCTTGATAGTTTGAATAGAGTGTTTTACTTGAACCCCAGATTTTAATTATACTGACTTCCAGGCTGAAGTTCCTAGTATATCAAATAAACTGCACTAAGTTTTGGCAGCTTCAAAGACAAAGGGAAGAAACCCTGCATCTAGTCAGATAAAGCTATCCTTTCCATGGATAGAAACTTCCTTTATAGCTTCTGTGTTTATCAGCAGAACTAAAGATCCTTGGCTATTTTCTCAAAAAAAACCCCGTGTATATCTTCATTTAATAGCCATGATGAAATGCCTGTAAGAGATTACAGGCTAATGGGAAAAGAGATAGGAGCTGTGATTGTACCAGCCTCATGTTCTGGAGTGCTTTAATCTTTCTGAAACTTGACTTCCAAATTGAGAATGGCTAAGCAGCTTTAATTCCTAATATTTTTTTAAAAATTGAATTCTTAATGCCTATTTCTTCTTATTGAGAGCAGTAAATGCATATGGCTTAGCAATTCCCAGGCCTATTTGAAAATTAATGGGGTGAGAAGAATAAGCACTTTGAAAGTCAAGAATGTAAGGTGTTGTCAGAGAAACTTCTGGGTGACAAGGGGACCTCAGACTTCAGCTTAGGTTCTCTTTCTGCTATTGCCTTCCTGCTGATTTAAGCAGTCTTCCCTGACAAACAGTTGCTTATAGTTGAATAGTCTAAAGCAAGATTCATGCTTGTAGTTAGAATATGCTAAAATAAGGTTCTTTTTACAGGAAGACAGATAAAGCGACTTAAGTAGTAAGCTCAGTGTCTTAGCACTTGTAGACTTGTGCATACATGAGTGTGTGAAAATTTGAGTGTCTCTCTGATAATTTTTGTGTTTCCGGAGTAATGACAGCAATTATATGAGTATACTCTGTATATGAGCAATTCTCAATTTCAGTACTGTTGTCAGTATACAGTTTCTTACACAATCAGTAAAACATAAGTTTGTAACTGGCCTTTTAACTACCTTCTGGCACTGTGATTAAAGTAGAGCTGTTGCCTTTTTTAAGAAAGAGAGAGGGTTTTTTTAGAAAGTATGTACCATGTCTGCCTTGGAAAAGAGTAAATAGATCACAGCAGGAAGATAGTTGAAAGGAAGAAACGAGCATTTTATAAATAAATGTGATAAACTTTTAAGGTTTTTTCAAGTTTTTCCCAGTGGTTATCCTGGCTTTTTTTTTTTTTTTTAATTTGTCCTGTTTGTACTCCCTATAGAGTATTACTAGCATGGGAACTTTAGATTGTGAGATAATCATTATGCTCCCTTCCTTGTTTAAAACAGAAAAAAAAAGATAACAGATGATAAATTCAACAGGATATTGCAAGTAGCTGTCCTGAGATGTGCCTACCTGCCACTTAATGTAGCTAAAATCAAAATCTCATTTGCATAATACACCCTGTTCACAAGTTGTTGGGTATTTGTAAATAATTACTTAGAGACTATTTACACTCATAAACTTTTTCTGAGTGCAGCTAACCTAACTTAAAGGGTTTGGTTTACAGTGAACCCTCTTCCTTCCTTCACCTGCTTTTCCTTCTGGTTCTTCACAGCTGGAAAGCAATGTCTGCAATGACACAGTAAAGCCTAAACAGGGAATTGAAGCACATAGTCCTGACAAATGTGAAGACTCCCGTCTAAAATGTCAGCCTTTATCTTGTACATCTCCTCTTATTTGTCCATGCTGAGGTAAAGAGAGTAGGCACTGAGGTGATAGGCAACAGCTGCAACACTGTTGTGTAGAGGAGTAGGAAACGTGTTAAAGGTTCAGAAGAATCTGCACGATTTGTGTGTTCAGTGGATGTGATGGCCTGAAGAACTGCCTCAACTCTAGTCCAGTTTTGTAGTAGTTTCTTGCAGTTTCAAAGTATCTGTAGCAGGATGGTGGTTATGAAGATGAGGTATGAGGATGGGGTAGGAGGATTGATAGCTTGATGTCAGCCATGTTTAGGTTGTGCAGACTGACAGTTCATTAGAAAATTCCTGTGAGAAAATGCCTGAGGTGAATTATAGTTGTTACCAGATACAGCAGATACAGTAATTTTTTTTAGTAATTAGCAAAATTATCTTATAAGAGCATGGATATATTTCACTTCGCAATTTGAAGGAAATAAATTAGTCTGATAAAAAAGTTATTAAAGAAAGAATTGCTGAATCAATTCTATTTCCAGCACATCTGTTGAGAAGCTTCAGTTTTGTTCAAAGCCTATATAGGGATGTTGTATCACTGAATCTACCATTGAGGCGGATCTGGACATACTAGGTCAAAGCAAAGATGGTTGTACAATTCATAGCTGAATGTGTTTCTCCTTAATTTCAACCCAGTTAAAGGGAAAGAATGCTTGTCCTGGCTATTAAAACCTATTAGCCAGGCAGATAATGTGTACCTGTAAAACACTTTGTATGGCTTTGTACTTTTAGATAAAATGTTTTTATATCAGATTAGGTGAGTTTTGGTTGGTTTGTTTTCTGCTGCAGACTTCATGCTTTCTTAAGGTTTCATTCTTTCCTGAGGCATTCATCCCATCAGCTGAATGGGACAACTGAATAGACAAGAGTTGTATAAATAAAAGTAGGAAGTGGGTTTGTAATTAGAGTCCAACATAATGTAAATGTTTCTCCAGAAGACTTTAATCGGGTCATCTCAGCCAATTTCACTGACTTAATTATCCGAGTGTTTACTGTTACCTGTAATCATGTGAACTTGCTTCAAGGACTGAACTCTTTGCAGCAGACTTGCTTCCCTTCCCTCCTTGGTGTTGCTCCCCAAACATGGTCCTGAGGCAGAAGCTGTTGTCTGAGCAGAGTATAGCGATGTCGGCCACTTTGTCACCAGGCAAATTAAGCTGTGTCAGCCAAGGGTGTATTTATGTAATCAGTATTTTTTCTACATTACTGCTTTTCTTGGATCTTGCAAATGTCTCTGCTGTGAATCCCTTAGACATGGGACTGCTGAATTCCTTTGGCAAGTCTGAAGTTTGTGAGAAGAGCTTGACTTTTTTTCTTCCTCCTCCCTTTTAATGCAATTCATTTCCTTGGACTCCTCCTGGGAAAATTCAGATATTCAGTAGGGAGGTGGCTTTAGACAACAACTGGGAATTGGCTGTGCCCTGTCACGCTGTTTTTTTTATGGATACAGGTCTCCCTTGAGTGTTGACTATTCTGTTGAAACAAATCCTAAATTATCCAGAAGTCATGTCTTTTTCTGATTATAAAGCATCTTGACTCTATTTTTCTGAACTTGAAAGGGGAGTGTTGAGACTGGCAAATTGTAACTTCTGTTTTGAATATTATTATATACAATGGAAAAGGCGGTTCGGTGAGGTAATATTCCCTGAAGTAGAATTGCTGATTTTGTTTGTAATTTTGAGGGCTTTTGGATAATTTGCTTTACAGCAGAGGTTTTTCTTTCTGGGACATAACTAAAAAAAAAAAGTCTATGTCTCTCTGTTTTGTCTAGCCTATTCCCTAAATTTGGGATGGTCCTCAGATTAGATGAGGAACTAGTATGTTTAAAAAAAACAAACTAGGGATAACAACAGTCAGTTGGACAAAAACAATTAGTAATGCCTCAATTTTCTTCAGAGTCCTACTCCTCTTGAATCATGGGCTATAAGCAAATAATGCATTGGTGTGATTACTGCAATCTAAAACAAGATAGTGGAAGTGGAATATTTTTTAGAAGCAGAAAAATTGCTACTGTGATATTCTTTAAGAATGCGGAGTGTAGAAATTCTAGTACTTGTGAATATTTCAGGCGTAATTCACAATGAATATTCTCTTATGAAAAATGAGGGAATAAGATTACTGTATTATCATGCAGTTGCTTGAGTACTACCAGGGGTGTGGTGTTGTGTCATATAATCTGTCACAGTCCCCAGAATAATTTTTTTAATTAAATATATAATTCTCCCATCCCACAAAACTAAGGACAAATTTTCTGGATTATAAAAAAAATTACTATATTTCCAGATATAATATAAATCTTACATTTCTGATGTCCTGATTCGTGCTTGGACTTTGGGTGTTACAATGCTGGTGTTTAGATAGCTCTGCATCTTTCAGAGACATCCCTGCAGTTTCTGTGGCAAGCTGCCAGTTGCTAGCCATCTTTTCTGCTCCAGTCATGAGACCTTTCGGTTTGTCTTTTCAGAAAGTGTTTTCTAGCCAATTTGCTTGATTTCTGATACTAAGAAATGTTCTGTGGATGTTGTGAGCCCATCAGCCACAGTGCATAACTCATTACCAAATTACAAACTGATATCATTTGCACAAATTGTCAAAAAAAATTGTCATTTTAATAACTTCTAACAAAAGATAGAGCTGTGATTGTCAGATAGGCATTTGGCACTGCTCTGGAGCTTTTCTGTATTGATTGTTAAACTCTGACTAGTTCAGAGTTACAAGAAAAATATGTGTTTCTATCTAACTAGGTTGTTACACTTGAAGTTGGTCAAATAAGTTTAAGTTTAAAAAAAAACCTGTATCTCTAATTCTTTCACCTCTAATATTGATTTTTTTTCTTTTAAAGTCTAGGGACTCCATCAAGTTGGATGACCTGAAGGCAGAGGTGTCCCCACGAATTTCAGCAGAAGATCTGATTGACTTGTGTGAGTTGACAGGACCTAGTCATTCCAAAACACCTGTAAAGAAAACAAAGCCCAGCAAGCCAAAGCTGCTGGTGGTGGACATCCGTAACAGTGAAGAGTATCCTTCAAATCAGATTGCCAGCCTTGCTAAGTCCTGCTTCTATCAATTATTTCCTCATTGTCTGCACATTGATGTGTCAGAATGGTACATAATGGAAAGAGAGGGATCTGGTGGAGGTGCAGTGGAAGAGCTGAAGGCTGGGGGGTTTTCAGCAGGGCACAGGAAAAATGTATTTTTCCTTTCCCATTTTAAGTTGTGGGTTTAGTGAAATCACTTGGTACCAGTAGCACAAGTGCTTTAATGCTACATTTTTCTTTATAATAGGTGTTACCAGCAGACCTTCCCCATTTAATATGACCAATATTTTGGAAAGGCTTTCTAGTTAAATGGAAGGGAGATAGAGAAGAATTGATAGCTCATGTGCTTTGCCAGTCCCTCAGTGGAAAACTCATTCCGATTGAGTGCCTTCTAGCTATGTCAGGTAATGCAACCATGTAGCCATCCTAACTTAAGTCCTCTAGTAGCTAATAATCAGAAAAGACTTAGAGGTGTTTTGGAACTATATTTTTACCCAGATCACTGCCGTGTCTACACCTTACTCATGTGTTCCTTTTCAAGTACACAGTTCTTTGCATAAGGAGTATTTTTTTTAATTCTTTGGGTTTGGTTTTTTCAAATAATAATGTAGTGCAGGACTGTGATTGTTTGCATTTTGGAAGGGGGGTAGTCCTTCCTAAAGATGTTTTGGTATGTTTGAAGTTTATAGTAGACTAAAATGTGCTGCCCTTTAAATAATAGGTGGAGTGATATCCTAACACCATCTGGTATTAACAGGTAGGAAGTGCCATTAAAAAGGCAGCCTGGTAGGTAGTAAAATTGCCCTTGAGTGTACTGGTTACTATATCACTTGCTGAAGAAAATATCTGGTATGTAGAAAGATATCAAATAGTCAGCAGTTGTGAATATATGGGGAATATATAGGAATATATGGGAAATTTTTAATATACTGTATTCAGTGTTCAGTTCATTCTCACAATAAGGAAACAGGCTTTGTGTTTGTCCCAAAATTTCAACAAAGATGGGATCAGACTGTATGTTTCTGTAGTGTGTGTTTTAAAATGTGACAGACCACTGTGAGGTGTTTAAAAAATAAGATCATTTTGTTTATTTTGGTTCTAGTCTTTTTCACCATGTATGTCTGTCATGCTAAACTTTGCTTTCACTTTGTTTTCTTACTTCTTTGAGAAAAGCATGAGAGGACTTCCAAGTCCAACAAGTACCAAACATGCTTCATATTTCATAATACGACCCACATGAAAGCTGAGGGATTGTTTTGTAATGAATCTCATGTTGCAAGGCCAAGAGCTACCAGCCCTCTTTCCCAGTAGACAGCTTTGTAACAAGGCTTTCAAATGAAAAGCTGTTATACACAAGGCACTGTTTCAGTTGGCCGCAATTCTTCTAAAGCTTATTTCATTAGGCATGTTAGCAGATATATTGGCAGCCTTCCATTCATGTTTGGAAAGTTATAGCTGCATATTTATGGTCTCTCAGTCCATGGCACAAAATCCTGGCCTTTTTGTTAATTGTCTTAGCAATTAGAACTTTTTTTAAAGACTAGGTCATGTTTCTCTAAGTGTTCTCAGTAGTTTAAGTAACTAAATTTGTCCACAGTTATTTTCTCTCTAAATGATGATCATTTCAGAACCTGACAAATAGCAGTGGGAGTTACATGGTTATAAATGGGGTTGGGGAAATGAGATTGGCACAGAGGAGTGAAGGAGGGATATATTTTTCCCATTAAAAATAGAAATAAACTAACACCATTAATGAATGATGCATGATCATCTTTTGTTCTTTCAAATGTTTTTATGTAGCCATGCTTTTCCCACCCTACAACAATGATAATCATAACACTAAAACTGTTACATAAATAATGAGAAACGAATGCTAGTATTACTCTAAGTCAGTTAAATCTTACCCCCATTTAAGGCAGCTCCTTTCTTTAGTAGGATTCTGGGATTTAATTATAAATTTAACTAGCTTTCTGCAAGTACAATAATAGAGTGACTAATCTCAATATTTGACATTGTAGATATTTTTGCAGAACTTTGCTCTTTCCCACCTCTTTAAAGCTGTTTTTGCTTATAGGTGGAAAAGGAGAATGTTGCAGGCATGTGTACAGTCTATGAAAGTAATTCAGAGTTTTGTCAAGGTCATGGTACATTTTCAAAATCATAAAAAGCTAGGTAGTACTAGTCCAACTTAACTTTTATTTAAGAGACATTCACATTCAATACTTGTTTATAAAATCTCACTGAATGATCATCCTCTGAAACTGAAAGACAACTAACTATGATGTCTCAGAGTTGTTTGCTTTTCAATACCCATTATACACTTTTAGTGGGACTGTAGATAATATATGTAGTGCTCATTGTCTGGGAATCTGAGGTCATATACAATAGAATTTCAGTTTGGATCAAAATAGTAGAGGACTTGTGGGGGCTGACAGGAAGTTTGAGGACATTTCCTGATAATCTCTCTTTAGTTTTGGTTCACATTTGAAGTACTTCATTCTTTTTGCATAAAATGCATTTAGAAGAGGTGCTCCAGCTGCTTATTGATGTTTAGCTCCTGTTAGCTGACTTGAGTTGAAGTGAAATCCACAAAATTAGGTATACTGGGGATATTGGCTCTTTAGCACTAAGTATTTAATTTGCCAGATCATTTTTTGTAATGCTGTGCTCTGTCCTTTTTGAACCAAACAGCTCTTCATTCTGTGCTTTCTTTCATATGTAGTGTCAGAAGGCTTTTCTCCATATGAGTAAACAGTAAATAAGGTTAGTCAAAATACTGTATCACAAAAGACCAATGGTGTTGTATCATGGCAGCCAGGATGAAGAGCAGGTTCATCCTGCAGTTATTCATGTACCACAGGTTTCTCTGCCTTTCAGACCTCCTTAACTGATCCTCCTAAGCTTTAACCGTGGCCACATTTCTGGCAGCATCAATGTCCCTTTTGCCTCAGCATTTACTGCAGAAGGGGATCTCATCCAGTGCCCAGCAACTGCCACACTGCAGAGCTTTAAAGGAAGAGTTGTGGTGATTGTAGGCAATGCAGTGAAGAACACAGCTGCTGTAAGTATATTGCTGTAATGTATGTTTTTATCCTTAGAAATATATCAATAGCATGCCTATGGCAGGAGTAAAATAAATACTAGAGTCTGGAAAATTTAGATTAGAATTTTGTGTATGATGACAGGATTTGGGGTGGTGGTTTTGTTTTTGCTCATTTCTGCTTCTAGACAAAGACATTTCCCATCAAGTGGTCCACATCTAGGAAGGTTGATGTTTTGAAATGAAATTGCTTAATGTTACCTTGTTCAGCTTTAAAATCTTTATTGTTGCCATGTCAGAGAAATGATATTGGTACTTCTAATGTGCATCAGTAAGAGCTTTCAAAATTGGCTTGCATTTACTTTTTGTGGAGTTAGGAAGGACACATAAGGTGAGTTGGATGGGCACAGATATGTTATGAAGTGCAAAGGAAAAACATATGATTCATATTCCTACTAGTAAGAAACAAAGTATTGCCCAGTTTTTTAGAATCACTTGTTCTTGCAGTTGTGCTTTGTGAAGAGGAGAACGATCCTTACTGCTAACTTTTGAATGATAAATTAATTGTCAGTGCCTTTAGCTAGGCAGGAAGAATATTCAAACTTGCCTATTCCTTTCTATAATTATTTGATGGTGTTGAGAACTGCCAGAGTAACAAGTGAAACTGCATAAGTATTTCTTTCACTATACTTCTCTCAGATGAAGGAAAGCTGCCTTTTTTTTTCAGACACACTATTAATTATGGCTTACCTTTAGTTCACCCATTTCTTAAGCCTGTTTACACAAAGGACATGAACTGTAAACCTGATATGCCAAGGAGGGCTGTGAATCATTAAAAGGTCTTCATGTCAGGAACAGCAGAAGCATCAGCCCAACACATGATGTTCATTTAATTCCTGTAGGGAGTTTTAAGGAGATGGAGAAATCCCCTTTATTAACCTGCATTTCATCATTTAGAAAATGAACTTGTGATACGTATCAGGTTTCTTAAATAGTAACAGAGATGACATGAAAGAGACAGTAAACCATCTCTCACATAGTTTCAGTAATGAGTATCCAGGTTTACGTGTGAATCCAGGTAAGTTCATTTTTTTTTAACATTTCAAAATTTTTGACATGAACATGAAATGTTTCTTTTGCTGTGCAGCTGAAGAAATCTTGCAGTGTGCTTAGTAAGTGCAAGTACTTCAGTCACGTGGGAGGTGCTGTCTTATCCTCTAAACCCAGATTTTCTGCAGCTGAGACAATGTTGACCCAGAATTGTCAATATTATAGCTTTCCATAAAGAAATGCTGCTTTGTCTCTTGACTTGCTTTTAGAGTTCTTGAAATCCTAACTAAAGAGTTTTGAGCTTTAAATAGCAACAAAATACTGGATTGACCAGTTTGACCACAAATTAATTCAGTCCTAAAGCCTGAATACTGGTTGGGGCTTACCACCTCTATCACACCCTTAAAGTACATATAAAACCAGCCTCAATTTGACTGTGTAGATAGAACCTTTTCTTTTGTGGATAATTTTTTAAGGCCAGTTTCAGTTTTACTCTGCACAGCTGCGTAGAACTGTGCCACTCTTCATGCCCAAGCTGTGTAGCTCAAGGCTTGACAAGAGCAATAGTTATTACCTTTTAAATTTTACTAGGTAATCCAATCAAAGGACAAAATTTTAAAGTGAATGAATGGAAACAAAACCAATTTTTGTCCATGTTATAAGATGCTCAACTTTAAATGTGTGTTTTCTAAACAGAGGTATGTATTTCCAGATGAAATGGGATGAGCCAAAAATTGTGCCTTCTGCCATAAAGGAGAATTTTTTTAGAAGTGTTCACTGATATTTACTCCACTAAAAATTTGGAGATTGGCACTGCTATATGTTTAGTTTAAATTTATGTAGGACTGAGAGGCAGGGGTAAATGTGGAAAAAGCACTAGTTGTTTATGGGGCTGTTTATAATTAGAAGGTTGAATCTTCCAATTGTGCTTCACATGACCAGCCTATTTGGCATCACTTAAAAATATTTTAAAAATCAAAGTGAAGTATACTGAACAGACCTGTAGAAAAAGTCTTTTTGCACTTCATTTCTGTTTCTATTTTTTGCATTTGATTCAGTGCCAGATGATAAAAGATTTAAATTGGAAAGAAAATGCTGTCTAGAATATGACATGTGAGAGGGAAAACTGAAAACTTCAGCATAGCAACTTTTGTTCCAGCAAAAGGATAAGGAAGCCAGCAGTGTCTCATAGTGCCTCTGGATCTGACAGCTCTGGCTCTAGTTGAACACTTCCTTAGTACAGAATTAAAACTGGGCAATCCTGCATGGTAAGCCATTGGTGCTACTAACCCTAAAAGTTAAATTAATATATTGGCTGATGTACAAGAGCCTTACTGAATGCACCATTAGCAGCATAAAGGTATTGAAGAAGAGGTATTGTGTGATGGTGTTTGGCTCACACTTCTCTGGAGAATAGTCCTTCCTTTAGGCTGCTTCTCACTTGGTGCCAGCCTTTCTTCTAGGTTTTTCTGGGCACTTGTTAACAGAGCAGATATTTGTTAGTCTCTGAAAACAACAGGAAACCTCCACATAAAGGGTATTATTTTGGAGTTCATCAATCAGATTCTATTTTGATATTTAACTTTTGGATAGTTAAATGGCAGCATCTCCTAAGTGAATTGAATTCCCCTTTCCCACCTCCATAGACAGATAAGTACCCTGTAAATTCCATTATGGACAAGGGATCATTACATTTGGGAATATAATAGTTAAATGGGCAATAATTGTTCAACTGCAGCTTCTTTTTTGGTCTAGGGCAAATAACATGTCTCCTGATTTTTGTCACTTTCAAAGTCAGAGATACAGCAAGTAAGAAGGTGGAAAATAGTTATGCATATGTAGGACAGGGATTATTTTGGGTCTTTTTATGGAAGAGTGACATCACTTCATCTTCCCTCCTTCAGTCATCTTTAAAGTGCTATGCCATTATCTGTTTCCATTTCAAACTTTTGTATACAGCACTGCAATGTTGACTGAATTTAGAGCAGGAGAAATACCTTACCTGACACTAAATCATTCTCTAGCAATTTAATTTTGACAGTGGCACACTTCTACTTCTGTCACATGGTTGTTTAATAAATGTGTTTCCCCCAGTGGTTTAATATATGTGCTTTATTGTCAGCTAAATGCTATAACAGAATAAAATATACAGGACACTTTAATCTGTCTAATAATTAACAACTTATTTACGTTTTGTTTGGAAGCAGACAGATAAGCTGTAAGTCAAAGCTTAAAAAACATCTGTCTTTACAGCTGGGAAATAAATTCTAAATTGGAAGTTCTAATTGTTACATCAATTACTTTTTGTCTGGATAAGTTATGCTGCTATAAATATATTGTCTAGACAACTTCTATAAGTTACTGAAGCAAAGTAGTGATTACATTGTAATAGCTAATAGATAAAATACATGAATTATCTCCAAAACAAAGACAAGAAGTTCTGATTTTCCATGAGATCTTTCTGACCCTTTTCAAGGCAAGAGGGAGGGGGTCAAATTCAAAATTCTTTTTGTATAACATATTCTTAGCTTGGAAAAAAGAAAATTTTTTTCTATATGAAAATAGGATATAGCATTTTCTCTCTCCTAGCACACTGTCAAAAATGCATTTCTTCTTATATAAAGACTGAGACACATAGGTTAAAGTGTCTGGTTATTAATGAATTTGCGTGATTTTATTGTCATCTTCCCCAGGCCTTTTTAAAAGCCCTTGCCAGAGAAGCAAGTCCTTGCATGATTTCTTCGGTTATAAACTTGTCTTAAAAGCACAAATAGATACATATGAAGCTTCATAGGGTGATCTGAAGATAAGGTGTTGCATAGAATAATAAAGGACAGGTGCTTCTAAAAACAAATATATTTATTTAGAAGGGCCTAATGAAATCTCTGGTGTGCAAGTAAACAGAAATTAAACAATAAACTTCTGGAGATGTTTGCACTATACATCTTTTAGACTCTGTTTCCCTGTAAATAGTTTCTGCAGTAAAGTGACTGAACAATTGGAATGAAAACTCTTCTCTTTGCAGGGATGGAGGGGCCCCTTATAATTCCCAGAGTGGCTCTTTCATGTTTGTTTTGTTAAGGCCCCGTTCTCCCATCTGCATTCAGACTCAGAGCCTACTGGAATCCTCAGAGCCTCCTTGTTGCCTTTAAAGAGGAAGAGATTAAGCTTGTATTTTGAAAAGTTTGAAACTTTTTTAATTAGTCAGCAACAATCCTTCTGGTTGTAACTCTCCCCGATACATGGTTAAGTCTTCATTATTTTGTTCCATAAATTTAGCCCTTTATATTATTCTAACATGTGTAATGTATGCATGCTTTCCTTCATGGGGAGAAAGCTGCCCTGCTGCTGTTGCCAGTACATGCTCTCCACACAGCCCAGGAGAGACACTTGGGCAGCCAGCCAGGAGTTGTGTTGTGCTGTTGTATCTCTGCCCCTGACCCTGGCTTTGCTTAGTGTGCCATGAGTGCCTCAGGTACGGCAGTGATGACCTGAATCTCTCACTGTTACAGCCAGGTATGAAAGAGGAAGGGAGAAAATGCAAGATCTTAGGAGCAGAACTTGAGTGTTCCTTTTCCTCTGAAGCAAGTGCCAAGGAAAACAGGCTAATTCTAGAACTCCAAAATAGGTCCTCTTTTTAAATTTTTTACTGAGACGAATGATAGCAGTCACTGGAAATTTTAGTTGCTACTTGATGTAGGAGTTGTTTGGCCTCTCTGTGTGCCTTACTGTGCAGAGGTTTGGATGCTTGTGGAATGAGGTATCATGGAGTCCTTGGCTTTACCTATGAAAATATGTCTGAGATGCTGGCAAGCAGGATGTCAGCTCTTTTCAGTCATCTGGGAAATCTCAGAGGACAGGAAAAGTGGGAGAATGGTGAACCTGAATCTTGGAGTGGTGCTGTCAGGCTCCAAAGTTTCTCCAGACATCTGTCTTGGCTGTGGTTATAGTCCTCATCAAGGACAAGAGTACTCCTTCACAGATGGACTGCACCTCTGAAGGTGTACTCTTTGTCCTTGATGGAGCTTGCATGGATTAGGTTGTATCCATGTTGCTTAGGGCTACTGCATTATAACATCAAATTTTCACTTTCTGGGGCTGTTTCTCAGCTCTGAGACAGTGTTTTGTGTTTCCTGGTGTTCCAGTTCAGAGAATCTGAAGTAGTGATAACTGAAATAAAGATGATAATGAACTACAAATATTTGTTCAAGGTTCAGGACCTTGTGTAAGGATATACCAGCCAGAATGATGCTGGTGAATTTGGCGATTACAATATCCATGCTGCTTGTCTGGAGCAATGTTTTGCTCTTCTCTAAACTGTATCTGAACCAGCCTTTGAATAGGATGGACTGTCTGACTGACTGCTGCGGGAGTGTTTGAGTAGAAACTGGCAGTTTGGGGAGTGTTAGAAAAAAGTACTGCAAATCACAAAGAAATGTTTTTAATTTTCAAGTACTTCTTTGACCATTTTTCAAGATCTAGGGCAACTCCTAGACCTGGGGAGAGGAAGTAGAATTCTCCACAAAGACTCATACTTCCTTTTTTTATATATAAGCCAGCTGTTATGCCTCTTTTCAGAATTACATATTTCTGTTCCTTAACAGCTTTTTTATTTTCTGTTGAGTGAAAAATAGTTTTCTTTCTGTATTTTAATTTTACATTCCATTCATCTATAATGTGTGCACTGCATTTATTTTGCTCAGTATAAACTAGCTGTGTTACAACAGCTAAATATCTGCAACTGCCTTTAATTTTCAAGTACTCACTTTCAGCTGGGTTTTTTTTAATGTATATTATTTCTAGGTGGAAAATTTAAAATACAGGTGTTTAACATGTATTACTTGAAGAAATTTGAGTGTTTACTCTTACTTTCATTCTCAGTAAAACTTACTCTGAAACCAGCCATTAAATGACTGTTTGTTTAAGCTTATTTTCAAATCTTTACATATAAGTCCTTTAAGTTACTGCTGTGGTTTTTTACTGATGGAATGGGAGGTGTTCCCTTTTGGCCATGTCTACATATAGAGAATTTTCCCTTGATCTTGTTAGAGCAGCTGGTTCTATGTTGCATCCCTCCTGTCCCCTAGTATGTTTTTGCACCAAGTTGTCCTTCCTGCGTTTTGGTTTGTTTTGTTTTGTTTTTTTAATCTTCCATTGAGTTTATGGTAATACAAGCAACAACTAGGCACTCTTTTGTTGATATGGGGAGTCTTAGGTTCCTATCTTTTCCATGGTGTTAAAGTGTTGTTTCATTTATCTGGAACCCCTTAATATAAGAAGTAGCTGACTAAAAATGACTTGGTGTACTGGGTCTGTGTTGTGGAATGTGGAGAGTATTCTTTAAAAAGTTGCAGACTGATCACTCTGTTGAGTTTTCAGAGAGGTGTAGGTGAGCACTTGGACTGAAATCACACAGCAAAATAGCCATTCCTGAGAGGTTTGTGTAGCGTGAGTTTACAAGTGAGGTCTAGAAATAATCGTGTGGAAATGAATGAATACTACAAAATTTGGTTGATATTTCTCCTCCAATTTCTATTTTCCTTCTGACTCATTCAGAGTATGCTGTTAATATTTATACCATGGTAACACTTGTCACAGCAATCTTTTTTGGTATTCTGGTGCAGTATGTTACTCCTCCTTCCCTCCCAGCGTGCCCTTTAATTACAGCCTGTCACAAGAATGTCTGAGAAAGTGAATAATGTGTACATAGCAACCCTCGTGGCTGGCCCGAAGGGTGCTGGGAGTGGGGCTGCTCAAGCTGCTGTGTTCCTGCACTCTGTGCTGTAGACAGTCTGAAAACGTGACATGCCTGCCATAAGACATGCAGCACTTGAAAGCTGTTATTTTGCTGCTTGGAACAGGGTAGTAGAAACATTTTGATAAATTCTTCAATGTGCAGGTCATTAAGGTTTCTTGATGGTGCTAAAAGGAGCAGTCCTGTTACGCTACTTATATTGAGAGCATCACCAAGACAGGGTAAAATGTTTAACATTTGCCCAAATTTTGGGATGAATTTCCTGTGATCTTGTCTGTCTTTGAAAGCCTGACTTTTTGTGTCTGCATGAAGAGTCTTACTGACTACTTTAAATGCAAATTGCAACTTTCTGGCTCAGTTATGCTCACCAAGAAGGGTGTTTATGTGGAATTGATTGATGCATTAGTTAATAGAGGAACTGTGTTTCCAAAGTCTTCAGCAAAGTCGTCATATAGTTGCCATTAAACAAGTTTCTCACTTATTCATCCTTTCATAGGTACTATTTGCTGTGAAAGCAGCAAGAAGATTTTCAATTTGGAAGTTCAGTTTAAATATTAAATGCAACCAGGGAAAACACAGGAACTGAACTTGGGAATCTCATTTTAACTGAACTTGGGATTCTCATTTGAGGAAAGGCCACCTGAAGCAGAAAGTAAAAAGCCTAAAGTCTTGTAGTATCCCGTGAAGCCTTTCCTCAGATAGGCACAACTCTTATTTCCCCCAACTAGTCTTCCTGTCTAAATGAAAACATAAGCATTACAGAGGAGTGTGATCCATTTTCCATGGGGAAAGATATATTTCAGAAGTTATGTCAACACAAACATTTGATGAATTTGAGAAAGTTTAATCATATATAATCATTTATAATAAAGGACATCTTATTTCTATTTACAGAAATATTTTCTGTATAATGGAATTTAGTTGTACACTACCTTTGTATGTTTCAATACATCTCTCTTTAAAATGTAGGTGCTTTACAAGTTGCTAAGGATGATGTAGCCCATGGGCTTATCTCTTCACCATGTTGTTTTCAGTCTTAACAGCACCTTTGTAAATTGGATTATTTAGTAAACTACAAATTACGTATTCAGGTGCCTGTTAGTAAACTTCGAGTTGATAATTTATGATTGCATTTTTAAAGGAAATAGAACCCCTGTATGCATTCCAGGATGGCAGTTTCTACTGTAGAAAGTCTGGGGCATTCATTCAAAAGAGCACCTTGGGGTTTTTTTGATGCATGAGATTTTGTTCTTTTTGGATCACTGATTTATGTTTTTTTCTCAACTTTTTAGGAAGCATTAATTTTTTAAAATCTTTATTTCTTGGATTCAGGCTACTGGTATTTGGCATAACTGAGGGTCAAACTGGGGACAAAATCTATGTAGCTATTTCAAATAGTCCTTCCTCTCGTGCCCCTCCATCAGTGCATACACCAGAAATATTCCTCCCCTGTATTTTGAAAATAGTAGCTTCATAAAGTGTATTTTGGCAAGGCAAGGTACCAGGTGGTGTTGGAACATTTCAGAAACATGGCGAACAAGTTCCTGTTCTTCTCTGCCACAGACGGGCTCCTCTGTCTGGGAGAGGGTAGCACAGACATGTACAGAGGAACAAAACTATTAAAAGTCAAACCTTTATTAAGGAAGACTGCTATGCCAGTAAGAGAATATTTCTAAGACTATGCTTTACCAGAAGTTACTATTTCTACTTTCAGTGGAAAAATGGAGGAAAGGCAGAAGGTAAAAGCAGGAATGTCTTTAATCAGCTGAAGTCCTATTGCCACGTGACTTAAACCTGGAGTCTTCTATGCAGTGCCTGGGCAGATGTATGTGCAAAGCTCATGGAGGCTGATGTTGGGAATTGGATGGCAACTCTCAGCTTATGTCAATGTGCCTCTAGGCCCCTGACTTGCAGCTAATTCCCACAGTAGTGAAATGCTGATAGTAGTACATTTCCTGCTCAGTAGTTTTTCCCTGGCTGGATGTTCAGCCATATTCATGCAATATTTTGAACTGTATTTGCAGCATTTCTCACAGAAATAAGGCAGACAACAGCAAACAGTTCTGTGACAGCTTAAAAAAATGAAAAATAAATTCATCTTATGGTATATCATCTTGTGCTTTCTGCCATCATTGCTATCAGCCCCAGATTTGCAGTACTTTCTTCCCAGAGGCCCTGCAAGAAATGCCAAATTCCTCACTATAAGGTCTTAAAGTAACCTTACCAGATGCAGTGAAGAAAAAATATTTTTAGACATACCTTGGTTACTAAAGCAGTTCTAAAATATGGTGGGACACAAGCCTGAATGCTCAAACCCCAAGTACAAGACATTTGCTTGTGTATTTTCTTTTAAGATTACGTTGAATGATAGTTATATTAGGGTTAGGGCATTCAGAACACTTGGAGCAGGGTTTACAGTTTATTATCAGCATTTTAAAATTATCAGTAGTCAGAGAATGGAACATCTCTGTTGACACATGGGACATTGTACTCAGGAAATGACATGGTGCTTCCTGCCAGCGTGAAGGCTTGTTGCCATTTTTCATTTCCGCTGGCTCTGAGCAGTGTTGGTGTCCGAGACACAACACTGTCCATTAGTCACAGGTGGAGAGCCCTGTGGGGTGATAGATATGTCCATATGAAGTAGAGATTATATGGTAGGAGTCTTTCACTAGGAATTTAAACTATTTTTGTAGTTCATGGTATGCACAGCTGAGTGCTATCTTTGTCTCTGCTTTACTGTGCACTGCATCTTTGTGGACCATGATTATAGCAAGAGGTATTTGGACTCTCCTAGTGATGTCTCTGTGCATATTACACCACCTGTGCAGCCAAGAACATTTCCAAAAGCATAGCATTTACTTTGCTCATGAAAGCTGATGTGTAAGTTTACTGTATATGGTGTAAGTTTATGGTGTAAGTTTACTGAATAACTCAAACTGATGGGGAAAGAGATGATTGAACTTCGAGTCTTCCCTAGGCAACTACCTGAAACAAATTTAACAGCCAAAATGTTTACAGCTAATGGTGTGGTACATCTAGTTCTGCCTCAGTATCTGTTGTACTGCAACAGGTAATTAGGAGGAAAGTAAATGAAAAAACAAATCCCATGTATGGAGTTTGATTGGGGTGCCCACAGCTGTTCTTGAGTTGGTAATTTAGTTGTTTGTGCAAAGTTAGCGACCTGGACATCACACTTGCACATGTTCTCAAATAGCATCACTAATTATTTTAAAGAGTCAAAAGGGGAATTGCAAATGTTTTACATAGCCCATTGAAAGCACTCAATGATTTTACAAATGGTACTGATTTGACAGTCTCAAAGACTTGGATGCCAGAGCAATCTCTCACAGCTTTTGGAAATTAGGTGAAACTATTAGTTTCTCACTGATTAGTCCATTTTGGTGCTTGCTTTCTAATGCATTGTAGTCAGTAAATAGAAGGCAAGTTTGACACGTAATCCGCAAAATATTGTTTGGATTTTGGTATTCTGAAACATAATTTTGATTTTTTTTATTTATAATTATTTTGATGTACACAGTATCTTTGTCAGTGCAATAATGTTTCACAGAGTTACTATGTGGAAAGTGGTAATTGCTGTGTTTGGTTTATGGCAGGAACTGATTGAGGAGAGCGGCTTTCAATGGTGGGGGATACCTGCTTGTCTTATTTAACCTGCCTGTGGGCAGATTGGTGGGAGCAGGGAAGATTAGAGGTGGTAGACCCCAAATTCATATCTGATATCTGTGAGATCAGGTCGCATCAGACAAGTTTGACAGGCAAGCAAATAACTGTACCCTCAAACTGTGATGCTTCTGCACTTGGGAACCTATGGAAAAGAGCTGGGAGTTAGATTAATGCCCAGAAAAATATTTGTTAGTTCATGCTTTGAGAGAGGCTCCAGTGATTGCCCTGAGATTGAACAGTCCTTTTAGTAGGAGGTAAAGTCCTGCTGAACAGAGATAAATAAAGGTCATTGTTATTAGTGTGACACTTTCAGGACCACAGAATTCATCCCAGCTGTTTTAACACACTGGCCTGCACTCCTGTGTTGGACTAGTTGGTGCAAAAAAAAAGAGGTTCCTAGGGTTTGATATTTTTTGTTTAATTTGCCTTACAAACAGAAAGATAATGTCACTTAACAACTATGATATGCAGTGGGCTGATGATATATCTGTTTCAGTTTGCAGCTCATCTAGTGAAAAACAAGTACCCAAGGGTCTGCATCCTTGATGGAGGAATCAACAAGATCAAGCCAACTGGTCTCCTCACTGTTCCTTCTCCACAAATCTAAGTGACTGTAAACATTCGGGACAATCTGTCTGAAGAGGAAAATCCTACCTACAACACAGATATCCTGAACCTAAAGGGCATTATGGCATCTTCACAAGCTATCCTTATGATCAATGTCTTATCCTGCAGCTGAAGAGCCCAGGAGTTTTGTGTTTGTTCTTTAGTAGAGAGCTTCAGTTGGAACTGATCAAAACTGGAGCTTTAAGCTTTCCAAGAAACGTCTTTCAGCATTGATGCAGTACAGTTCTTGGGCAAGTCTGAACACAGACAGAAGAGCTCATCTGGCTTTTGGTGTCTTATATTTCTGTGGAACAAAATTAGCTGGCACTTGATGGCTCTAAGGTGCACTTAGATTATTTGAAAAAGTATTTTACTGTGGATATTGAAAGTAGCAAAATGAAACTGTACCATGGATATCGTGTGAAAAAGTGTGTTCCCTAATATTTGAAAAGTAATTGCTGTATCTTCTGACCTGCTTTATTTCTGAGAAAGTGTTTTTTTCAGCTGGTTTGGAAATAAAGATGTTTCCCAAATTGGAAGTCACTGTAAAGAGCGGCTGCTGATTCAGTCCAAAATCTATCACAAGATGGAAAATTTCTTCTACTCTTTGGTGAATTTAACAATCTATTTCTACAATCATATCAAATTGAACAATTACAGTTACCAGAAAGGTGGGCTTTCAACAATACTGTGTCTTAGGAGTATAAATCAATTATTCTTAACATAAGAGTTATGTTGAGAACTTCCATTTTAGAAGCTCATGCCTTGGAAGGAAACATTGTAATTTTAATTTTCATGTGAAAATGTCCTAGAATTACTGCTTTGTACGAATTGGAAGTTAAGAGTTTTCTTTGGCCCTCTACTCTTTCATCTAGTGGTGTCAATTTTCTTGGGGATTTTTTAAGTCCTTGAACATGAAATTTAAAACTGACAGATTGGGACAGCAACCTGTTTTTGAACTAGACTGGATGCAAGTGCTGCAGATGAGTGAAAGCAGGCTCCCACAAAGGGCTGTGCAGTAAAGATGTGGGAATTACTTTCCAGTAAGAAACCAAAAGCCTTTAAAGCACTGACAGAAACAGGAATTCACATATCTCTTGCTGAGAAGCTAAAAATAAACTTGATTCAGACAACTGCCACCTTTCAAGAGATGTGGGGAAAAAAAAAAACAAAACAAAACACCCTAATTCCTCCCCCTCAGAATCCCATGTTTGGTTTACTATCTTGTCAGGTCCATTATTCTAAAAATAATGCTGGAGATGGGAGGAAGGCTAGGAAGATAAAAGAATGTCTTCAAGAATGCTTCTTGAAAATATTACATTTAATGCAGGAAAACCAGTTATGATAACCAGTTATGACAGTAAGACTGTCAGTATTGCACTGAAATTAAATGGGAATGTGGAAGAATGTGTTTTAGAAGACAAGAAAGTGTTAGATTTGTCTTTTTGTATTTTTAAAGCTGGGAAAAACTGGTGTGACATGAGGCTTAATAATCACTGAAGTGTGAGGATTAAAATGAATTTTGTAAAATTAACAAAATGACACCAAAAACCTGCTCACCTGGTTACAGTCACATATTAGCTTGCATCATGGATTTGACACCCTGCTCTTTTATTAGAGCATCATCTGAAACATGGCAGTTTCCACAATACAAGCTCACTGTAGGGTAATGAGGATTTGCTCTGGAGATGGGATTATTTTATGCCTTATTTGAGGGTTTAATATCAGGAATAGGGAATAGTTTTAATTTGGCAAACAGAAGATTGCAGCAGTTAACTTTATTTTGTGTTTATTCTGTCACAACAGGTTTCCGTTACTAAGAGTTCTGAGAGAGAGGTGGTCAGTGAAAGGCTGGGAACAGTTTCTATAAATCACAGGCAACCTGGTCACTTGTTCTGTGGAGTTTTTTAGTGTTGGTGGTTGGGGGTTTGTGGTTTTGGGAGGGGTTTTGAACTGAAACTGTGGAAGATGAGACTTTATGAGAGGCGCTGAAAGGGGAAGTCTTCATTCTCTTGGTGGGGGAAGCAGAAATTTTTGTAGAGCTCTTGAAAGATTTCTGGAGGCTGAGTTTTCCAAACACATGCATTTCTAGAAACATGGTTTGTCCAGCTGTACCATTCTCTGTTTTAGACTGCAACTGGATACCATAAAGATCTAGTAGGAGAAAAAAGAAACATTATAATGTTCCATGTTGGTGTCTTCTGCTGCTAGCATGAAAATATCCTAACTAAATATATCCCACTGTTTGGCTTGGAAAATGCAGCCTCTCTTAGTCTGGTTTTTTCCTACCACTTTAAAAACATCCTGAATCTGCCCCAGCCACCTGGGCCTATATCTTCCTGCCAGGAAAGCCATATTCCCAGAGGGTACCCAGGTGGGCTTCTAAAAAATGCAAAGGAATTAATTTTGTTTTGTCAGCCTTAGACCTATTGATCATTGCAGCCTTTGACCTATGAGACAATTGCTTCTGGCACTGGAGTGTCCTTCTTCAAGCAACATAGGGTCCTGTGAGCTTTTTACTGCAGTTTGCATCTAAGTTCCTTGGGATTTATTTTGTTTTTACAAGTGGATATTTGTCCTGTTTGGTCCACTTTTTTGGAGCAAAGACTAAGACTCTCTGTTCTTATCCTAGGAACCTCCCTTCCTGCACCCATTTTGTTTGCCTTTGTCATCCTGGTTTCTCCATGCCTAGGTTCTCTGTGACCACAGTACCTTCCCAGTACTGTACCTTCAGGATAGGAACAACTCACCTAATGTACCAGAAAGGAGGAAAGTTGGAGTGTTTACTTCACTCTTTCACTAATCTGGTTTGCTTAAGGTATTTCTGGTTTGTTGATTTTGGGGAGGTTTTGTTGATTTTTGAGATGTTTTGTTGCTGTTTCAATTTAGGGTAAGTCTTCCCTTTCAAATTACATTCTTCCCACTGGTAGTGTTTTTTGGTAGCGTTTTTTTGGTAGACTCTTCCTGGTGTTTCTGAACTAGAAACAGTAACCATAGCAGCTGGGCAGATGCTGGTATGTATTCTTTCATTTAGGTAATTTATTTTTCTGATTTCCAGGATGATCACTAGTCACTGCTAAGGGCTAAATAATTTGTCAGAGTGGGTAGGGGTTAAATTTCACGTGATTCTTTCCTTGCTTATTTTTCCCAGTTTTAATCTATCCTTAGGCTTACTGACGAGACCACTGCACTTCAATGTGTTTCCTGTGCCTTTGTGCATTCATAATCTGTGTAGGCATCACACAGTGTATGATCTTATTTCTGTGACCTTCTGGATATCAGTATCTAGACTTCCTTTGATATTTTAGCCAGCTAAGGAAGGTGTTTATTAAGAGTATCTCTTAGCTGGACTTCAGAGCTGCATCATACAAAAAACTCAATGAAACAAAAAACCCCAATGACATGACTTAGTTCTTCAGCAGCTGCATCACTCATGTTGTTATTGAAGAAGGTGCTATATGGGCCTGTGTGTTCTGTGGCCTGAGACATACTTGCTGCTCTTATTTACAGGGTGAGAATGTTGTACAAAATATCACTTTTCAAGATTTCATTTATGTTTGCACTTTTAGTAGCTTATCAAGTTCCTTCAGTTAATATAAAAAATAGTGTATGTCTTTATTTAGCTTTCACAGTGTTCAGATTGAGTTACTAAGAGGTCTGGGAATTGTGTGGGACTGAGTATGGCCTTTTAATCTCCCATTTCCAGTTATCTTTTCTTTGGTGATAAGTCAAACTGGCCTCTCCCATTGTTACATTAGAAACTTTACTGTCATCAGTCTTATCTTGCTATTTTTGATTCTTTTTGTTGGGCCCAGCTTGTAAAAATTGACTGAAAGAATTATTATTCTTCCCAAAAGTGTTTCTTTTCCAGGAGAAGTAATGAAACTTGATCTGTGCTGACTTAGCTAACGTCAGATTTGTATATTTGACTAGCAAAATTGCAGATTTTCCTTTCTCTTTGAATCCTAAGCTATAATACTGGTATTGTCAATCTTTTAGGTTTCCAGACTTAGTAGAAAGCTGATGCCAGAAACTGCAGGGTTGTTTAGAAATAAGTGTTTCATTTGCTTTTCGAGTAACCATGAAGCTTTAAGTTTGCCACTAGTAGTATCTTTTAAATGATAGCACCAAAATACCTGTTGGACAACAGTCTCTGTTCTATAACAACAGAGTCTGTATTCCATTCATTTAGGTTGAAAAATTCTTCTTGTACTGCCATAAGCATGTGTGATTGAAGATAATTCAATATTGTTGTATGTCTCATTATATCAGCATTTAATAAACCAACGTTATACAGAATTTAAAGAAACTTTAAAAATATAGAGTGTTAGTAGAGTAGAGTGTTATTACCAACATACCAATTTGTAAGTATTTTTTGTTAAGCCTTTTCCCAAAATTTGCTTAACCATAATGTAAATCCATGTTCAGATTAGTGGTCTTGCATGTAGAGAGACATAGTGCATGCACTCCTGTAATTCACGTATTTTCCTTCCCTGGTGATAGGTCCTTATGTGCTTCAGGAGCAGAGACACCAGGTTTCCAGACACAGTAATCTGTCTGAAAGAGCAGATACAGTGAAGCAATCACTGGATTCAGTGGGAACAATCCAGGGAAAAGTTGCTGATCACTGGTTTAATTAATATTTTCTAACTGAAGCAGTATCAAATGTCTCCTCTTTGTCTAGCTAGAATTATCTGTCATTACCTCATTTTAGAGAGAAATAGTGTCCGGTGGTATCAACTTTTTTCAGCTGAGCTGGCCAAAAAGAGTAAAACTGAGAGTACAGAACAGGTACATGTAATAATTATGGGGTGACATTCTTGCTATTTTGTCATTTAACTTGATTTGACTTGGTTCAGTTGCTACCCTAAATGCATTTTTTTCTCAAGTGCTTTGAAATTTGAACGAGCTAATATCTCTGATTTTACATCTTTGCTTTAAGTAAAGCTGTTACTTGAAACAACATTGTTTCTCCAGCCTCAAAGAAAAAAGGTGACATCACACATAGGATGTCCTCAAGAGAGGAACTTGTTGTCTTTCAAGTTTTACATGTCCTCAGTGTGGAACCAGTTCAGTGGCAGCTCTTCAGCAACTGGAATACCCAGATCTGGAGAGATGCCCCATGTACAATAAGTACCTGAAGGAAGGAACATGCAGACCTTACTTAAGTATGAAATGTAATGAGTATATATGTAGCTGTAATATGTGTATGAATACTATATATAGTTAGCGAACTGCTTACTTTAAATTGAAAAGATGGTTAAAAACTGCCAGCTCTTTTTAGAGGATACTCTGAACCTAGTTAGAATAGCTTAAAGAGGTTGTAATAATTAAAATTTCTCCTTTGCAGTAATTGTATACGTGTGCAGTGCACACACATACACATTAAACCAAGGGCTTTACTAAACCAGGTAAGTCCTTTTATCACTTCAGAGAGAAACTTTACAGTTACTTTTCAAGGAGAAACCAGCAAAATGGCGAGTTAGAATCCAGTGCTGTTGCAATATACCTGAGCTCAGTTGTTCTAATTACTTCTTGTGAAATGCTTTGTGCCTCTTCATCCTATATGTGCAAATATAAACTTAACCTACATTTCTTCTTAAAGCCCCAAAGATAAACCATCATTTCCCTGGCTCCTTTGCTGTCATCCTGCCTGATAGTGCTTTTACTGTGCATTTTACAGGCCCTCCCTCTCTCCCTCCAGGATTTCATTCATCTTTTCATAGCTTTTCACCTTTAGCTCACCTTCCCTATTGGAAACATGTGATGAGTTTTCTTTCTCAGAAGAATTTTTTAATGCACTCCTTGTGTTTCCTGTTCCTGGAAGCTGTTTGTTCCTTATTAGCAAATGCTTGAAGCCACTGACATTGGAATGGGCTTGTAATGAAATGAGGTTGCTGCTGTGCACAGTGGATTGAAGGGAGGGAGAAGTGGAAAATTCCTCTCAGTGCCTCACTTGGAAAGGTGTCCCTCCTATGATGAATCACTGAGAGAAGTCTTCATGGTGATGGATGCAAACCAGTGGGGGTAGCAGGAGAAAGTTGAAGGCATCAGGGAGTTATTCTCTAATGACTCTTTCGTGGCAAGGTAGAATAATTGACACATAGAGCTCCTGCTTCAAACTACACCTTCTTGCTCACTGCTCATTAGAGGAGCACCAATTCCTCATGGACTGGGGCTGCTCTTGGTGAGCACATCCTGAGACTTTGTCATGAACTTGTCACCTCCTCTTCTGGCAAAGACAAGGTGCCTACCTTCCTTTTCTTCTTTTTTTTCTTTTTTCCTTTTGTTTTTTTAAGTAGTGGGGAAAGACAGGCACTGGAAGAATTCAAGCAGCTCTCCTATATGTGCTGCACGTAAAAGTTGTGCAATGAATGGTCACAGTAGTAGTAATCTAAACATACGGATATTGGGCATCTCCACTGTACACCTGTTCACTTGCTGCAAGGCTGTGTTGTCCTGTTGCAGAGCCTCACTTGTTCCCAATTTACAACACCTTGATAGATTACTGCAGCGTTGGAGTTATGCAGTTTTGTGCAGAAATATAAGGCTTGTGTCTGTGCCACAAGGGGTGAACCAGGCCAAGTAAAGGTCATTTCATGCAATGGAAACAGCTGCTTGTAACTCCTGGCCAGTTTTCATAAGTCTCCAGTTACTTGCATAGAGGTCTTGCAAAAAATTGAACCCTTTGTTAAATGTCTAGATGGGACCCAAGTTCCTGAAAATCAGGCCTCCACACTCAGTGCTAAACATTTGAAAATTTGAACTTGAGCTGGGAAAATTTGTCCTCCAAAGGGCCAGTATTTACATACACTGTCTGTAAATGGTTTCAGTGGGAAATGCTGGCAGAACCATCCCTTTAGTGTTAACCTGTTTTGCAGACCACCCATTCTGCCTGTGCAATAGAACAAGCCTAAGTGAGGCATTCATTGATGGCATTTTTCCTTACTGTTCTCATTTAGTTGATTAAAAAAAAAATAATCTCCTGCACCCATTTTCCTTGCCAAGTCTTAAACTGACTACAAAATCTTCCTAGTCTCTGCTGACTCTGTTTCAGATTTCATTTTCAGGGGAGTGCTTTTTAATAAGAAACTTTCAAGAAGTTCAAATATTAGCAGGCATGAAGATTGCTTTCTTCACTGTTTTAGTGATTCAGCAAGATGAAGATTGTGCTCTTCACTGTTTTAGTGATTCAGCAAGATACAAGAATGATCAGAGGCACTTTCAGGTTGAAAATAATGTCATGACTCCTTGTTTTATTTAGATGTAGGCTTAAGTTCCTGAAATTCTTTATTCTGATCTGGCTGCAAACAATTAGCAGGGATGATCAAAACTTAATGCTTTGCCTGAATCCACTCAAAGACCTGAGGGATTTCTGCCACATTGTTTTATTTTATTAAGCCAAAAGTAAAAATACCTCCTATATCCAGAGAGCCTTAATCACACAAAGGGATAGTTGTTAGAATAATAAGAATGATGGTACTTCAGGGGAAAGAGGAGGGGGTAGAAACAATCAAAACCAAAATGGAGAAAGGCCACCCACCAAAGACATGCTGAAGGGTTGTAAACAGCCCTGAGAGTACGCACACCAGTCCTGGAACTTCTCCTGGTTAAGTAGCACATCCCATTTGTGAGCAGCTACTGTCAGAGGTTGGAGGAGCCTTTCTTGCCTGTGGTGATGAAGCTGCAGTCTACAATTAGGTAATGTTTTGTTTCAGGGACCTGCTCTAGGGGAGGTACTGCTTGTGTAAAAGCTGCCTTTACTCAGATTTAGAAGTGGTGTAGCTTCCAAGGAGACAAATTATCTCATTAACTCTTGGCGAGGAGATGGTGTGCAGCCAGAATGCTCAAGTGCTCAGCATGGTCTTTGTCACATAGTATAATTTGTAATTGCTGATTACTTTTTGGCTGATGTTGAAAGCCTGCCCAGAGTGCAAAACAGTAAGTAATCATCCTCCCCTACCTCCAGTCTAGTTCGGTGGGAGCTTCACAGAAGGGGCAGGCAAGTCTGGCTGAAAGAAAGGCTTATAACCTTTGGTCATATCAAACTCTCCAAAACTATAAATTAAATTCCAGAAGAATCATGCTGTGAGTAGGTTTTGTGTATGAATGCACATATACTTAATATGTTTTAGAAGGTTTTTTTCCCCTCCCTCTTCTGTTTTTTTACCAGCTATTTCAGTGCCTGGGTTTGGGGGATTCTTTTGAATGTTTTTTAATGTCACGGAGCTTGGGAAACCATGGGATTTCTCATACATAAGTGCATCCACTATAGGGTTGTTCATGTTTGCAGTCAAGAAGCAACAATTATCCAAGCATATTTTTGGAATATTTAGAAGAAAAAAAGGATTTGGACTAAAAGACATTATTTATTGTAGGTTTAAAAAGTGACATACTAAGGAAGATGAAGTTACATTGTCATCAAGGTGATTAAATTTTGGAAAGCTTATGTCAGTGAAAACAAAGGAGTGTGCAGAAGACAGAGATGCTGAGTAAAATAGATGTTCTACTCAAATTTGTCTACTGCTCAATCAAACTCATTCAGCAAATGTTCAGTCTCTAACCCTGGTTCTTTCTTAGGCCTGTCCTGCACTCTCCCAGTTATAATATGTGTGTGAACATGGGCTGTTGTTGCTGCCTACTTCCCCTGCCTCATTTTCCAGGTACATGGAAAACAGCCTTCATTTTAATACGTAAGAACAGGAATTTAGGGAACAGCTTTCCAAAGAGAGCAGGTCTGGGAAACTAGACTGCCTAGTCACCAGGTTGTTCTTGAGTTGGCTCATACTGGTGACTCCTGGGTTGCTGGCATACGTGAAACACCAGAGCTGTGAAGGGAGAGAGCCTTGCTGATGCTGACAGATTGGCCCACATTTGGAGCACCCTGTGGCAGGATTTGTTTTGCTGGAGGCTGGAATTCCCATGTGTGCTGTATGTGGCATATATATTCTGTTTTGACAGAACCAGTGTGTGGGAAGCTCTTTGTACTTGCAGGCTGCATTACTAAGGTACAGTGATTTATGATGATACATGAAGGGATCATTTGAACTGTGAAAGTTTTCTCTGGAGAAATCTGAGATAGCAAGGTAAATTAGCTTTCTATGGAGATTAATTATACCAAATTATGCTTAATTGAAAGGAATATTTTACTGTAGCTTAATCAAAAAATCCAGAGTCTTCAGTCTCCACGTGGGTCTCTTTAGATATCAGTAGGGCTGGAGAATACTGGCAGTGCAGATGGGACTTAAAGTCAGGTATTACTGGAAGAGTTTGAACTTCAGACCCATTCAGAGGGGAAAGAAAGGCTATGGAAAACTAGGAGACTTGCAAGTCAAATAAAATGTTTGTGTAGGCATTTAGAATGTACTGTCAGCATGGAAGGGTTTTTTACCATTAAAAAAGAGTAGAAACTCTACTCTTTTTTCAGTATTCAGAGTAGTTCCAGGAAACAGACAGCTCCCCATATTCTATCTGTTAACCACAGACGACATAGGAGCAGCTTAATATGTACAGAGAACAAAGGGATTAATGTCAAGTGTTGCTGAACTAATTTGTTATCCAGAAACTCTCAACTAGTGCGAGTCTGGAATGCATCCGTTCTCCCAGTATTGCACTTGCGTAATTATTTGTTTAAGAGGTATTCTTGTGTTTACTGCCTTTCCTGAAGCTGGTGTTTGCTTTGCAGAGCCCCTCAGGTAGGTCTGGCCTCTTTGGGAAGTCTAAGGCTCAGTCATGCATAAATGAGGGACACATCTCATTAGTGAGCCAACAGTTCAGATTCTCGGAAGGCGCTCAAAGCACGACGTGCAGAACATTTCATGCCAAAGAATATCAGATAGACATTTATGTCTCGTGGGCAGTAGTTTAACGTGACAAGTGTCCTGTGGTGCACTTACGACATAAGGATATCCTGAGACATGAGCCATTTATTTTATAGAATGTAGCAGATTCTCTCTTTGGATTTCTTTGCCCCCCTTTTTCAACTCTCAGCTATGTCAATTGTTATTCACCAGAAGTAGCACTGATGTTGGTTGTGTTGGTTTTTCATGCCCAGGGTTTTTGGTTTTAGCCAGCTTTTATATCCCACTGTTTCCCTTAATGTCTTTAGGATTTGTATACAATATGGAACAAAACTTCAGTGTCTTCCAGTGGCAATCATTCCACTTGGAGTTGAAATGCTTGGTGTTAACTAGAATCCTGAAGGATGCAAGTATCCATTTTTCCCCCATGACACAGATTCTGTTTCATGCCAGCCAGTTATTGTCTCTGTTCTCTGTATACCACCTCCAAGGGTATAAATGTTGTTCTCACTCAGCCTGTGATCAGGCTGATTTCTTTACAGTTTAAATTGCACACAGGAAATCTGACATTAATGCAGCAAGCTGAATATCATGCTTAGAGTAGTAGTTTAGACAGCTGCTGAAACAGTGGAGTAAATCCAATAGTCCTACTCAGCCAAGATAATAATGCATTTTTAGCTGTGGACCAAGCTGGGCCGTCTTCTTGTTAAAAGCCTCAGTCAAGAGCAGCAATGTAGATTTGGACACAGAAGAAAAGTAAAATGAAGCAATCCAGGCTGGGTATTTGCTGGATGTATCTCATACCCTGTGTCTTTTATTAGGATTCATGGTAAGAAACAGTCATTTTTAGGAAAGTTTAAGTCTGATTTTAAAATTTTAACTCTGATCTTCCCCTGAATGAATAATGAGGCAATACTAGAGCTCATAGTAAATAACATTGTTTTGGCCAGAAACTTCCGTACTGAACTGTAGGAGGAAACTTGACTATGTGCTCCAGTGTTTGATTTGTCTGTCTTTCCAGATCCTTAATACAATGGTAGAAGTCATGTTTGTTCTGCATGTCTTCTCTACGCTGTTAGGGCTTGATTTTCTGTCATTGCTCTGATATGCTGCTGTTCCTGCAATGAACTCTCCTATTGTTACCTCTTTTTCTTGTTTTCTGGGGTTATGATTTTTGCCATTTCTAGGTGCATGCTTTTATGACAGTCCTTGGATGTATTTCAGGGAGTGAATCCCAGTGCAAATCAGTGGGATGATATGATAATCTGGCATTTGATAGCACGATCTTGGCAGAGCTATCTGAGTGTAGAATTTTACCAGACTGGGCATTAAAGAGCGATGTTGTTGCAGATTGCTGGTTTTAGTGTGGTATTTAGCCTGGCTGATGCGAGGACTGTTTCAGCTCTCAGATGTCCATGTGTAAACAGGTATCCTCTAGGCCAGGGGTCCCCTTGGAGCACCTTCCCTCAAGGCTCAGGGATGAAAGCTGTAGACAAAGCATAAGCTCTTCAAGTAACAATGCTGACTGCTGTTAGCCTGAATTTAGGGGAAGAAGGTTTTACTTGTGTTCACCAGGTGTCCGAGGTGTTAACTCTCTTCCCTTTCCATGCTGCAGAAGGAATCCTGGTAGGTGTATTTTTTAAAAAGAACCATGTCTGAAGTCTCTTGGAAAGGGTTTTTTTTGTACTCTGAGAACATTGTAAGGCAATTTCAAAAAGCAACCACCTTTTTAAAGTAGTTTGGGGGATGAGGCTCTACCACTGAGCTGAGTAAATGTATGAGGTAGAGAGGGTGTTGATTGTGTGCTACTCTGTGCAGTAAAGAGATAGCCTGCATGGTGTATCAGTGGCAGCTTTGTGATGAGCTCATATTTTCAAAGAACAGAAATTGGGAAACTGCATACCATGACTGACGGGCTTTTAAATCGCCTTTTGTCTGTGTTAAAATATTCTTAATTAAATAACGTTGTCCTAATGAGAGACTGCAGTGCCGTGCTGACAGGGCAGTGCTCAGGGAGCAGCTGTGCTGCCACTGGTGAGTGGCATCAGTGTCAAATGAGGTGTGGGTGGGAGACAGCTGGCGCTGGCCACCTGATTTACTAAAAAACGAAACAACTGATTTGTCTCAGTTTTTGTTTCAGTTGGGCATTAGGGTGGGAGCATGATGATAAATACATTTCCTTTGCACTTCTGCCAGTACTTCCTTATGGAAAAAAAACACCCACTCTGCTGGTAGCAAGGAGGCCATGTAGAGTAGAATTACGTGAAAGCAAAACTGAGTTCAATTTGACTTTAAGACAGGATAATCAAGTGGAGAGCTTTGCCATGAGAGATTGAGTTACTCCACACTAGGAAACACCTTGACTTGTTTTATTTTTTAATCTTTAACACAGATGGTCAAGAAGTGGAGCTCTGTCCAGCTTTATCACTGCTGTGTCAGAAACATGTATTCCGATTCATTTAAGAATTGCCTCTTGCTCCTTTAAGACATACTTGTTTCCAGGTTTGTTGTTTTCTGGGTTGTTGTTTTCTCTTGAAAATAGAATTGTCAAAAATGACAACTTTTCATCATTTATGAAATGTTTTCTGGGTAGGGTTTAACTTCCCCATTAAGTGTTTTTTACTTCCCCATGGAATGTTTTTTAGGAAATAGCCTTCATCAATTACTGCAGAACAAGAAAAACTGCATCTCTCTTTAAACTGAAAGAGTGAAAGTGGACACCAGCTCTGTGAACTCAGGGAGAGCTCTTTTAAAACTGAAAAAACCATATCTGGTTTATCTTTTGCCAGAGATCTATCCAGAAGACTGCCAAGTGCACATACTGGAGAGGGGGGAAATACTGTAACCTTCTCTGTGATGTTATGTTAGCAACCTGATGCCCTGCCATTGCAATGCCCTTGTCTGCTGGAGGTGTGAAGTAACTGAGCAGAAGAATGGAAATTAATTGGTGATAAATTTATTTTGACACAGATGAGTTGTGTTATTCAGAGGAGAAAAATTGCAGGCATAATGCATTCAGCAAATATAGTGGAGCAGTCAAAACTCAGAAGTTTGTGAAGCATATTTAGATGTCAGCATCTCTGACAAGTCTCAATAGCTCATACTATTGCTGAAAATTAAAAAGGGGAAGTTTCTCCTTAACTGTCTGAAGGTTCGTTGGACACATTGGGGTCAGGACTCAGAGTTAACTAGATTTAATTAGTCTTTTCTAGCTTGGTAATGCAGACAGCAGTAGCTGTACTGACAGGGAAATGCTGCAGATTGACACAAACTGTACAGATAGAGCCCAACCAAGATAAACTCACATCATCCTTTCATGCATGTGTTGGTGTGTGTCCTCAGGTGTAAAGTTCCTGCTTTGGGTTAACAGATTATTCCTATGAATGACTCCTCTTCCGTTATGAACTTAATTGATAACCAAGATATTTTGAGGAATATGTAGACCTCTGAATTATAAATATCTTGTTGCCAAATGAAATGTACAGTAGTTACATTTCAGAGAATATCATTGTACTTTATCAGTCCACATATTCATTCCGGGCCAAACACTATGAAAACTGTGAAAACTCACAGGTTCCTCTGGAGAAAAGATTATTCAAAGTGGCCCAGACCTTCACTGGCAAAACAATAACAAAAATAAATATTGATAATATTTCTATTAAAGATATACTGATTTTTAAGGGGGGAAAAGGGATTTTTAAGGAAGATATTCTCGGGGAGAGGACTCTTAAATGGATCTCTTTCCATTTTGAGGGTGAGTGACTGATAGTGTTTCTCTCACCTTCCCCAATCCCCCTTCTCCTCAGTTCCAGGCACTTAACTTTTCATGAAGGAGGTTGGTGTGGCAGCTCTTGTTCAGCTAAACCTTTGCTTGCAGCAATTCCTATAAGAAATATTGATTTATTTTCTTTTACCGCTGTGAATCAAAGTATCTCAGATCTAGAAAGGATCCTTTCTTTTCTGTAGCAGCGAGGGTGAGAACAGAGAAGCAGAAGAAAAATCTTGCTTGCATTCTGAAATCCTACATAATTTAGCACGTGAAATGTTGGATGTCATGTTTCCCCTTGTATTAAATGGCAAACCTGAGGTGCTTAAGAGACCTCCCACTAGGCCATGAGGGGGGACAGTATTTATCTTGCACATTGACCTTGGCAGGGCCTAAAGTTAAACTCTTATACTCAGGAGACAAACAATTTTATAATGCTGAATGAAAAGAGCTTCAAGTTAGCAGGCTATGCTGAATTCATCTGAGTGAACTTTCCTTTGGATGATGGCACTGTCAGGAGGGTATTGCAAGAGTCAAGTTGGGGGTTTTGTTGTCGTTGTTTTGCTTTTTTTCTTTCTTTTTTTTTTTTTTTTAATAATCTTTTTACATAAAAAATACCTTAAAGCAGACATGAGAAGAGTGTTTTGGGGCTTTTATCTGTTAAAGCAAATGGCATAACAGGTGGGATTCCCCTGAAAAAAACCTCCTTTTTCATATGCCATCTAGTGTAAAATCTCTCATGGATCACAATGGTACAGTATAAAAGTATTAATTAATTATTGTAGCATCGCCTATTTGGGCACTACTGACTTTCCAAAAGCAATCTTTCTCCTAGAGTGGCACAGGATTTTCTCCATCAATTCTTGGGATGTTTTCTAGTCTGAGAACCCAATGCCTTCTCTCTTGCCACTTTTGCGCAAACTTTTGCATCAGCAGAAAGGTGGTGTGAAATACACCCTGACCCATAGCTCAACACTTGGCATTCAGAGCATGCTGATGTTAACAGCAGAACAGTGATGAATTGCATGGTAGGAAGAGCAGCCCGGAGGCATTGCTAGGAGGCAGTAATCCAGGGCACCACCTTTTTTTTGGCACAGTATCAAAATATCCCAGAACTGTCATGCAGGAAGCCTGGTTGCCTGGCTACTCGTTGCACAGTCTGTAAACGCCTGTTATTTTATACAGTAGGGTTGGTTATACAGTGTACATTGTTTAATTTTTTTACTATAAAATGACACTGCGTTGTGGAAATCTGGGACATGTAGAATTTTCCCAGCCAAGAGATGGAATACTGGTGGTGATGGTGGTTTACCTGCAATATGTGGATGTTATTTACCATTTATTTCTTGATCATTTTTTCTTCTCCGTGTAGCAGTCCCTGCATCTGAAAGAAGCATCAACAGTGGCAAATTGAGCGAGAAGTTTGATTAACCACGAGAGATCAAAAGAGCCACAGGACTCAAGTTTAGCCAGGTGATTAAGACACGACCTGAGCTGTACAAAGATATTTTGGGTAGTCTCCAAGAGGAGGAGCTTCAAATTAGGTAAAACAAACCTTCTGGCTGGAGGTCAGGAAAAGTACTGCAGCGTGATCCCTCCATCCTGTGTTTACATCAGGTACCCCTGGAGGTGCCAGGCACAGCCTGGGCGTACACAGGGGCACCGCCTCTGTGCCTCTTGAGAAGAGGGGGTCACTGGGGCTTTCAAAGCACACCAGGCAAGGCAACAGGGCAGATACTGTTTTGGAGGAGTTCTGCTGGAGAGGGGGTATAGGTCAGATGTGCTATTAGGCCATACAAGCTTTGCTTTCTGTGATTTTTGCCTTAGAGCAGGGTGGGTGTGTGTACACACTCCACATGGTATTTTTAATTAGCTCATCTTAGTTTCTTTGAACCCTTTCTAAATGTTAGGAGAGTGAAAGCTTTTGTCATAACAAGCAGAGCCTGACAAACCTCTGAGGATTTGCACCTGTGGAATGGAGAGAACCTGGCACTAGAGGAGGTCTTTCCTTGTTAGATAGTGCCTGCTGCCTCAGAAACCCCTAGGAAGGGGTTTGGGAGGTCGTGCTTTCCAGCACTGACCAGCCTGGGCAATACTTCTCAAATGACCCTTCTTACGTGTGTTACCTGGATGCATAAATAAGTATATATTATATATATATATGAAATATATGCCTTGTTCCTCCTATATAAACAAATGTGTAGTATTGGAATTAACTGCCTGCTAGAGGCATGTTCAATTTGTTATTTGTTGCACTTCATTGTAGCTTCTTCAGAGGAGGTTGAAAGATGATTTTGTTTCATTTTTTAATTTCCAGTGTCTTTGAGAACAAAGAAAAAGTCTAGAAATGTAGGTAAATCACTGGAATTATTGCAAGAAATATTGACTGGAGGGAAAAAATTATTACTTTTTTTAATTTGGCTCTTTTTTGTTGAAGTCTTTTTCCTGTTTGCCTTCTGAAACTAGGTAGATGTTGTTGATAACCTTTTGTTTGTTGTTTTCTAGGTAGAAGTTGCTGATAACCTTTTGTTTGTTGTTTTCTCATCCAGCAATTATTAGCATTTAGCTTTAGGGAATTCTGCAACCCACCACCTTTTTTTTTTTTTCCTTAACTTTGGAAGAAACAAATTTTGTGATTCTGATATACATGAGAATTGAATATAATTCTTAACTTAATGAATGATGTTAAAATTCATGGGCCAGAATGTCAGCTGATTACAAAACAGCATAGTTTGAGCTAAAACCTTTATTTCGTATTTCCTGCCAGCTGAATTAATATGACTGTACTTCCCTATCAGTGCAGTAACGCTCAGCTTAGTTGTGCTGTCTCTGCAGTGTGAGCTCCAGGAGGGAGGTGACATGGGTGGGCTGCACTGATGGGTGAAGCTCTGACCTGCAAATATCTCACAGTATCTTTTGTTCATCACCTCCCTGGGACAGAGGTGGACACACTGAGTAGAGGAAAAAAAAGCATTAACATGTAGGGGAAAAAATTTTGAATTTCAAAATCTGCCATTACCAGCAGTGGGACTCTTTGCGTGTCAGTAAGTTGGGTTTTGACTTGAAAGAGGCTTTTGTCTAAGGGTGTGTTGGCAGTAGCAGGAGGAGTGTGACAAGATGCAAACCAGAGCCATGAGGGGTTGCTCCAGAGCTTGCCACATCTTGTGGCCTCACAAACATTGCTGAGGGCAGTGGCAAGGATGACACATGGCTGCAGACTTGCTCTGGCAGGTAGAGAACATGGCAAGAGGCAATCCCTTCTTCAAAACGATATGTTGTGCTGCCTTTTCTCTTGTCTCAGACAGCAAAAAGCTGATTTTCAGCATTAGGAGATGGCCAGAAGGCCAGAACGTGTAAAAGGATGGAAAAAATGAAATGGGGTCAGGAGCTAGGAGTGAAAGGTTGATTATTTGAGAGTGCTCTCCCCCAGTATGGACCACGGGCAAGCAAAAATAAATTGTGGGTATGAATAGAAAATAGATGCTTACTGAGGAGTTTAATTGAGGGTTCAGACAATGAAATCAGGAAAAAGAGGTATTTGTCCTAATTTTAATCTTTGTTTATATTTATATAGACTTAGAAAAAATGTCCTGCATTTTATAACAGAGAACAAATGCAGAGGAGAGAGAACAGCTAAGTGCTCTGTGTCTCTGCCTGCTATTTTAACAAGGGGTCCTCAGGCTGATATGGGTTTGTATCATCATTTGCTAAGGATTCCGTGCTTTTTTAAAACATTACTAGCTAGGTCACAGACTCATTTTACCTGTCATCTCCTGGATGAAGGAAACAGTATGATTGTTGAAAATGATTGTTAAATGGCTGATGTTGGTGACCCTTGGTTAATTTAAAATACTAATCTTACTTTTTTAGCGTATTGAGAGTGTTAGTACATGGATGGGCATGTAATGGGTTCGGTTCACTGTTTTTGTTTGTTGAAACTCTGGCAGAAGATACAAGTTTTTATTTTCTTTTTTTGGTGTGCAGAAGGTCCAAGTTGCAACATTCAGGACATGGACTTTTCAAAAATATGATGGAGTCTTAGGGCAGGAACTAAGTTGGTTTCCTGCCAGATCTGAGCTGCTGCCTGGGGAAAACAAGCAATAGAAGAAAGGCTACAAAGAGAGTAATTTTTTTTCTTTTGACAGCTGGCTAATCTATCTGAATTTGGAAGGTCATAGTCAGAAGGCATAGAAGGAGTAATAATAGTAAAGTGTGTTTTAGAGAATGCCCTGTTGCTTTATGGCTATTAGGAAAATACCACAGGACTGAATTTTTAAAAATAGCTCAGCATTTATAGGCACAAGGGGTGTGACTGTGGCTGCAGGAAAATGTTCTAGCTTCTTTGTTCCCAAAGTCAAAAAATTCCTGTTTGCTTAATATTTATCTGGAGAAGTAAATTGGCCTCTCGTGCCAGAGAAAACAGTGTTTGGGTTCAGCAAGTCCTGAGGCAAAGAAACTTTATTATTGTTTGGGCAGGATCTGGAAAACGCTGCCAGGTGCAGTTCTTGATACCTAACTTGAATGTTCCTTGTAGATGGGGAGGCCTAAACTTAGAAGTATGCAGCTAAGGAGAAAGGCTTTGATAGCTTGTTTTACATCAAAAGCTCAAGACCACAGCAGCAGCAGAGAGCTGGAAGATGGAGAGAAAAAAGTTGAGGTCTTGGAACAAACTGGAGGGTAAAATGGTTTTGGAGAAACCCTGAAAGCTTTGTGAGGAGGTGGAAGAGGAAAAGTAAGGGGTGGGGGTAAGAGATACAGAAGGTGGGAAGCTGTACCCCCACATGGTGTTCTGTGGTGAGACATGCACTCCAAAGCCCACAGACACACTTCCCATGGGCAAGAAAAGAAACACTCCAGTTCTGAGTTCACAGCCCTTGCTGCTTGCTGCTTAATCAAAGACTTGGTCATGCTTAGAAACCACCACCAGTGCCCACTCAGCTGCTTTCAGTCCAGTGTACCCTCAGCATCCCCAGCTCCTGGGGCTGCCCTGGCACTCTGGGGTGGGCAGTGCAGGCCTGATGGGCTGTGAAAATTCAGGTGGTTGTGCTTCATGGGCTGCCCAGCTGGGAAGGCTCAGAGGCAAATGGGAATTCTTACCGTATGATTTGTTGGGACTTGGTTTGAATCTGTTCACACCTGGGGGATCCAGCCCTCACTGAAGCTGGGGCAGTAGTGGCAGGATTGGGTCCTGCCAAGAGTCAGAGCCTCAGCTGGGGGTAGCAGCAAGCAGCACCACCTCTCCACCAGCCCAAAGGGTTCAAATGACTGGAACTAGAAGAGGCAGCTTGAGGAGGCATTTTACAGGTGAGAGTATTTCAAGTGTAGTATTTATACAATTGCTGGCAGCTCTGTTGAAAAGCTTTTGATAGGTTGATGTCACTGTGGGGTAGACTGGAAGCACTGCAGCAAAGTAGTAGTGTCCTGAAATGTGAGGCTTCAAGAGCTCTCCCTTTGTCTTGTTGTCATACTGCCCTGGTTTGTGTTGATGCAAATGCAGTGTTTAAATCATTGACTGTTGGTAGTTTTGTTTAATTGAAAAATCTACTCTGGAGCCCTTACAGTGGTCTGCATATAAGATAGGAATGACATGTTGTACCTAGGTAGAAAGAAAAGCAGCTGTGGTGCACAGTAGAATGTGGTAGAGAGGGGAGGGGTGTTGCATTTCAATTCTTTGATACGGGCAAAAGAAATTGTTCATTTTCAGATACAGGAGAAATAGGATTTTAAACAAGATTTCTTTACTTTGAGTAAAAACTCCATTTACAGCATCCGCTTTGAACTGCTGGTTGAATGTTTGTTTCTGGAGAACATGCAGTGAGTTTCCCAACTGCTTGGCAAGGGACAGGGTCCTGTTAAAAATTAACTAGAGGCTGAGATAAATCACATACAAAAATAGCTCAGAAAGCGTGCTGAATTCATCAGTGTCTGATGTAGTTGCTTGTGTCATGGCTGCCCAAGTTCCTTTGTAATGTGTTTTGGGTTTGTTAGCTTTGAGATGCCCTGTCCAGCAGTTCCTTCAGGAGAGAATGTCAGATGCATTTCTTTGAGCAGTATTTTAATATCTTGCCTGACTCTGGCAAGACTCTGGTGGTGTTCCACGCATGAGTGAAAAAGTTCCAGGCTTCTGGAAGTCAAAGACTTGTTAATAAAGTTTCTCCCCTTCAGTAATGGTGGATAACAGAAGCTTTTAATTGTGTTACTGCTTTGAACTAACCGCTGTTGCAGGTTAGGCTGGTTGACCTGAGTCTCTGTGGCTGAGGTCAAGAGGACAGTGTGTGGCAGAAGAATTTGTGAATTCAGGTGAATGGCACTTACCTACTCCAGGTGCACGATGTAAGCATTTGCTTACTTCTCTTATCTGTCATGTGGGTGAGTTTACTTACCTTTCTTACAGCAGTCTGAAAAAGGATGTAGAATATTTTTGCACAGAGAATATTTTTGCTCATCCCTTAAATATGTTCAGGGAGCTCACAAGTAGCCTGACCCCTCAACTGAAAGGCTGGTGGGCAAGGCTTGAGACCACTGGATCAGCCTGTGCTGCTGCAGCTCTGTGCAGTTTCCTTATGAGTGCAAGATGTTTCTCTTCCCCAAAGGGAGTTGTTGCCACTGAAACATGAAGCAGGGGTTGTCTGTACTGAGTGTTTGGACAGAGCCATCATTCCAAGGATATTTTTAATAGCAAGGTTTGAAAATCCCCCTCACATAATATTTTGTATGCTGCAGGATTACCCTGTAGTTGCTGTTGGCAGCCTCATGTGGTTTGGAGATGCTGCGTTCCCAGGCTGTTCCAGGCAGACTGGCTGTTGGAAAACTCACAAGGCTGTCAGTTCAGGGCCAGAATTGGAGTCCAGTTGTTTTGCAATTTTATACTGCTGAGTGCAAATTGCAAGATTTCTTGCATTCCCCATTTGTGCCTCCTGCAGTTTCATGCATAGCTGCCTCCTGAAGTGTCACATTTCCAATCTGTCTGCTGCATGCTCAGCAGACTCATTTGGGCGGCATTGTGTGGTTTGTTGCCTGCAGACAATGGGATTTCAGTTGGAGCATCTAGTACACAGGGTGGTACAGAATGGTCTCCTCTGGTGAGGGTCTCCCTTTAGGGAGGAAGCAGACTTCCATATCAGGGAAGAAAAAGCTCCCTACTTTTATTAGGGCACACAGAAGTTTGAATTTGCCCAGTGTCTACTTAGTAGCCTAGCTGATACCTCTGGCAAAACCAGAGAGAAAAATGAAGAGTTCCACGCATTAGGGACCACCTGGTCACAGCCAGCCACAGAGAGTGGTAGTCATGGTTTGTGTTTGCTGCGATGCCAAGCACGCTCTTTGGATGAAGTGGTACCTTGGGAGGGGATGGCTGAAGGAAAGATGAAGAACAGTGTTATGAAGAACTTGTGTGAGAGGCTGTGGGCTGTAGCTCTGTGGCCAAGAAGATTCTGTAGCTGAATCCTTACAATTCCTGTCTAGCTCTCTAACTGCCAGTGTAATCTGACCAAAGGCCATATGGTGATGAAGGCATTCCTGCTGTACCATGTACTTTCTCTGCCTATGTTTTGTATTAATGTAATAATTTTTCAAGCTTGTCACATATCTTTATTTGGCAAGCAAATTACCCTGAAAAAAACGTGGCAGAGCAGTTCACAGTGAATTTCATAGTGAGTGTGCCAGAGCTGTTTGCTAATACGCAGATGAGCTGCCAGAATGCCAAGGTCTCCTAACCCCCAGTGAACTTCCTGATGTACCTTGTGAGTAATTAAACATCACTCAGTTCTAAGAGGCAACCTTCAGTAATAGAGTTCACCCAACTATAATATCTTTAAAATTATGGCAGAACCAGTGGCATATGAGAGGAGAGTGACTGAATTGCTCATAGTTTAATGACTCCTCTAACTATGCAATACAGGTTCCTGATTCCTTTATAAATTGATGTGCACCATAGAGTTGTGGACTTTACTAGTGAGCAGTTCCAGTGGCTTCAAACCCTGTGTATTCACAAATGGCTAAAAGAATCCCCATAACTATTAGCAAGAATCATCCACGTTTGAGGGAGAACACTCAGCATTGGGAAATGGAAGCTTTGAAGAAGCTCCAACAGCTTTGGTCCTCCAACTGATCCTCAGGAAACTGAGGTAAGATGACAACTTTCTTTGAGCCAACTCAGAACTTCAGAGGGATGGAAGTCAAAGTGTCTCTCTTGGACACCCCTCTGAATCCTCTTAATCAAATTTCTTGCAGTTATTTTCCTAATCCAAAACATAACTGGCAATGCTCACTACTTATTTCCATTTAGTTCTCTACTCATATTGTGCTGGATGTCAGGATCGTCTTTGCTGAGGATTCTGGTAGTGTCATCACCAGCTGAGGTGGCACGTATTGCATGAGCTCCCAAATGAGAAGCTCTTGCTTTTGTGCTACACTTGAACTCAGGGGTGTGAGAATCAAAGACAATTTTCATTGGAAGGCTTTTTTTTTTCTGTTCTTTGCAGTTCAAAGACACTGGTAGTGAACTGGAGTGTATGCATGCCACAGTAATCCTGCTTCACACGTAAGGAAATTCTGTCTTGAACCATTCTGATAGAGGAAAAAATCTGCTGAGTCTACTTCTTATAATTTTTTAACCTAAAATGGGGGCAGTGCAAAAGGCAAGCAAAAAGGTGATGTGGTCCCGTTTCTGCTGGGGGCACTGTGGTATCAAAACAGTGATGGTGTCTTTCTGAAATTCCTTGAGAGTGTCAATTTCAAATTTTAGCACTGGTGCTGCATACAAATACAGTAAAATCATTCTCTGAGTACACACTATACTTTGTCTTGCCAGGTATTTGCCAAACTCAAAATGAGTGTCTCAATAATAGGAGTCTGAAACAAGAACATGGGCTGCTGAAATGCATGGCAAGTTAAAATCTGGCAGAACAGTGTCAAAGAGGACTATTCCTGGCCTGAAGAGAAGGTAAAAGTTCAAAGTATTAAGTTTTAAAAAATCCTGGGGAAGTGCTGTAGTAACTTGTGGTCAGAGGAAAGCAGGATTTGGCTGTGTCACAGAGAGAAGCATCCTCATCCTGTGTGCCAGACGGATCTTGGCTTCCTTGCTCAAACACTGAATACAGGTTTGGAAGAAGTCACACAAGTGCACAAGGAGAATTGGTGAGAGCAGAGCCACTAGACTGTGATTTGATTCATTTTCGATTTAAAATCCTGAAAACTTATGTGGGGCTGGTTTCTGAAATCTAGAGGTGGTTCAGTCTGGACTGTTGAAAACTTGTCTTTATGCTCCCTGATGGTCTTTGGTCTGTTGGCATTTTAAACAAATGGAGCATTACAGACATTCCAAATGCATTTCCTCATGTATCGCTAGGTCTGCTTGATGCAGTAGGTGGGGTCTGACAAAGGAATCTCCTCAAGCTTTGAAAGTTAATGCAGTGATCTTTCAAATCATTACTGAAACTCACCACTAAAATGTTTTGCATTTCTTTCTAAAGTTGCAGGCTTACACCAATGCATTGTTCAACGTCTTTTTTTTTGTTTTTAATTGACATAGAAAATCTGAAGTCATAACACACTGTGTGACTACAGGATGTCAGGATAAAACAGCAGGTAAGAAAGTGTTTTAATCATCAGAAAAACTTCAATAATTTGGGTGTTTGAGAGGTAGATCATATAAACAGAAGTTTTCATCATATTTAACTGGACCTCACTTGCTAATTAATAACACTGTATGTGTAACATCCACAATTAAAATTTTAAAGACAGCTATAGTTTCTTGTTGCAAATTTTTAAAGGCAGATTGAACAACTTTTAAGGTGAGTGTCACAATGCATTGCTAAAATTGAGAGACTTTGGATCAAGCTATCTTTCTGATAAATACTGTGCTTCATTTGTAAGGAGAAATAACTTCTAATGGGGTGTATATAGAGACCCCTGGCACATGGGTTAAAGGTAGCTGCTACTGTGGCAGCTTTTCTCCAGCAGAACAATGGAAGCTGCTGTCATAAATGTTCTTCTGTTCAGGGTTGTCTTCTTATGACTGAGTCTTATGAGGGCAGTTATTGTAATCTCCAACTATGGTAAAACCAATGCTGACCTCCAAGTCTCAGGTGATTTATTGAAGGAAGCCTAGGGAAGCTTTTCTTCAGAATGAATTGGCTTCACTAAAAGCACTCACTAGTGATTTAGTGACATGGCTCTGATGAGAGATGAGGGCACTGTATGGAATGGAATTGAGAACCAAAAATCTTGTCTTGGTCCCTTCCATTCTGCTAATTTTGATATCAGCAAATTCATAAATTTACACACTGCCACTGGTCCCAGTACCCGTCATTTATAAAGAATATTATTTTCAGTCTCTTTGGGGAAAAGAGTTGAACATGTCTTTTAAGAATGTTCAATTATAAACTGGCAAGAGGTTAAACATTTGATAAACATTCTCATGTTAATTTAGTGTAATTTCTTCTGCTTGCTTAAGTTTCTAAGTGGGAATTTCTAGTACCTATTTTCTAGATCCAAAATTTACTATAATCTACTTCATAGGAAGACCTCAGGCCATATTTTCATCCATTTCTTGAGGTTCATATGGAAAGGGCAGTCCTGGCTGAGGTGTGTGACTGGAGGGAGCTGCCTCAAAAGAACCTGGAGAGCAAGAGCTGGAGAAGGATCCTCACAACAGGACCCCTGAGTGACCTCACCTTGTGTATTCGAAAGATGGAGAGAAGGCAACACACAGAGTCACAGCACAACCAGCTTTGGAGGTGAGTGACCTACAGCCACAACAGTTCCCCCAGAGCTCAGAAACACTGCTGAACTCCTGTCTTGTCCTGCAGCTGTCACAAGGCTTTATAAGTTCATGTTTTAGGGTGGCAATGAAATGCATTGATAAAACAGAGACCTGAATCCCCTCCTGTCACCTGAGTACTCACTGCTGTCTACCTTCTGAATTAATTCAGATTCTGGGTTCTAGAGACCATTTGTAAAAATGGCAAAAAAACTCTGACAGTCTTGCATCGACAGGGGTTGCATTTTAACCAGGGAATCTTAATTTCAGAAAGCTATAGTAATATGATGAGCCAGACTAAAATGTGTTAATCTTATATTCCTTGGCACCTAACAGCAGTTTGTGCCGGTTGAATCAGAGTGAGGAACAATAGGGAGGCAGCTGCTCCTTCTTGTAAAATGGACATCTAATATTGCAGAACTTAAACTACCTGTGAGACTTCTCTTAAAGTTAGTCTGAAAATTGCTATTCTTCCTTCTGAATAATAAATACAGCATTCACTTCATACTATAGTGAAATGAATTTTGATTTTTAAAACTGGTAATAAGAGCTATTTCACTCTGGGATTGTCATCTTTTTTTTTCATTTCACTGCAATGAAAATTGTGACTTTCTATCTAGAAATGAAAACAAGATTCCCAATTAGTAGCAAGTAACAGTCTCTTTTACTGATTACTTTAAAATAAGGAAAAGGTATTTCAACTATTCACAGGTATTTCTGACATATCACAAAGTAACATAAGAAAAAGATCATAATCATATTCAAAGCAAAATACTTTAAATTTTAACGTTTACAAACACGTTGCTTTTTTCCTTCTCAAAATGTGTGCTGATACAGTTCTGCAGGAGACTCTCTGTGTGGTCAAATACATTTCTGCTCTACACACCATGTTTTATCCTAGGGGATGAATGGGAAAAAATATTTTCAGACTGGTACTTTGTCAGGAACAGGGTTTCAGAATATGACCTCCGATGATCTTGTAAATTCGTGTCTGTGAACTTTCTTCAAGACTGAATATGCTATGCAGCTGACATTTCTTTTACACTGTATTTAAGTGTTCGAAAGAACTCAGATTTCTTTCTTTTTTTTTTTTTAGCTTTAAGGCTGAACCACTAACAACATTTTGACAATCTCTTGTAATTTTCTTATATGTTACAATTACTTTGTCAATTTTAGGATTGCTAGCAGTGATGATGATGCCCACTTAAAAAATTCCAAACCAAACAGAAGAATTCCCTGGGAAACTGCACAGCACACACATGATACTTAACTATAAAATTAGTCCAAAGTTTTGATAAATACTTAGTTCCCACTAAAAATAATAGTTGTTCTAGTTCTAAAGAATAAAATGCTTATTATATACAGAAGGTTGGGTGGAGTATGGACATTTGACAAAGACCACTCCAGGCATTTCATGGTCTGAATTGTTTGTACAGTGTTAACGCAGCTGCCCTTTTTCCTTGTGCATAGGGCTTGTGCCACCTGTGGAAAGGGATCATTCCTGGCAGTGTCAACGGGCTCAGCCTTACAAGAGCCAAGTTCATCTTCTCCTGGCTGCTCAGTCTTCAGCTGAACCAGGAGCTTCTTGCAGGATTGAGAGCCCTTTAGGGCTTGCTTGTGAGCTCAATGCAAACTTTGTACAGCATTTTCAGATGCCAGTTTCCATCAGGTGAGCCTTTGGTCTTTTGCCTTCAGGACGTTACAACATGAAAAACTGCACCAGCGTTTTTCAATGAGCACCATTAACTGACTTTGATAATTTGGCATGACCAGCAGTATTGAAGAAGATGCTGAACTCCTGTCTTGTACAGAAAGAAAACTACAGCTGCCAATTACCCTGCAACTACAGTCTGTAAATACTAAAAATATAAATATGTTAACCATACACATATACACAAAACACAGCAGTAGCAATATTACAGGATGCAATGCCTACTCTCTATAATTGGTTTTGGTTAATACAGATGCAGCAGCAAAAATAAATGCTATTTCATATATGAAAAACCTTTCTTCAAAGGTCAGTGGCAGTAAGCCAAAGTTCAGGTCCAGGCTGTCACCAATCCAATGTGACTCACACAATCAATGAAAGATAGCACTATGGCATGATAAGGGCTGTCAGTTAGCACTGAAACTTTGAGATGGAACTTTCTTTTGCTACCGTTTGTAACTAATTCTCCCTTTTTCACAAGTACTCTTTCTGTGAGCACTCACCAGACTTAACAGGGGACAAAGTAATTACATACAAAATATGACTTAAGGGTAAGGATTAATAGAAAGAACCAGCCTAAGATTGGATTTCCTCAATCCTGGGAGGTGCTCTCCATGTATTTAAGTGAAAATTTCCATGAGATTGCACTTAGCAGACCACTAGGAAGTTGTTGCTGTCCACTTTTTCTTCTTTTCCATGCAGTTCTGTTTCAAAGTTTGGTAGGAACTGCATGACAAGGGCAAGAGGAAATGACTGCTGGTCCATTGTCTTGGTTAATGCTCTTCAGAGCAGCGTCCTCTCCTCAAGACCACATCATCTAGTCCAATATCACCAGTTCTTCCTTTCCCTTTCTCACCTCTGAAAATAACCTAAAAGAGAAATAGAACAATTTGAGTGGGGGATTAAAAAAAAAAAATTACACAGAAAATTCATTAAAAAGTGTTATGAAGGATTCTGGTCTTCATTCAAATTCTTCTTCGGTTTCCAGTAGGTCCCTCCAAAATCACTACCTTTTAATTTCTTTTGGGTTTTATTTAGCTAGAAAATAAAACTTCCACATTTCTTCCTGATTTCTCTTTGGTCAAGGCTCCCTAGATCACTCCCTGATCTTTGGGTAAGTGTCCCAGTCGTTCAGGTCAGCAGCCCCGGCTGCCCGTGGTGGCTGGGAAATATCCCAAACTCAAGTGTGGCATGAGGCAGCTCCCATCTGTGGTGTCACAGGAGTCTCCCAGTCTAGGACTGCCAGAAGTGATAAATTTAGGGAAAAGAAAGGTAAGACTATAGCAGACATACTGTTCACCTGTTACAAATGTCCTCATCCTCAGTGTGACATTCATTTACAGCTAACAAAGGTGTCTTTTCTACTGTTGCTGAGGTAAATTTTCTAGAAAATTATCTGCAGTAATTAGAGCCTTAATACTCCTTTTAGAGGTAGACACTATGTATGTCTTGTAGCCTGCTCCCATCATGAACATTATGATGTCTGAGTTTTTCAGAGCACCTGGTATTTAAGTCAGAGTAAATAAAATGGCCCCTGAAATACCTAAGTTACTTCTTCAGATCTGAAATAAAAACTACCTTCAGAGGTTGAAGAGTAACACTGAGCTTTTGATACCAGTTAATCACACAATTTTTCTAAAATTTCCAGGTATTGGAAGATTCTCCATGGCACTTCTGGCAGCTTCTTTTGATTGCACTAAACACTTTTGTGTTATGGGCACTGTTAGATCATCATTCATCTCCTTGGCCTGATCAGCTGCAAGGATGCTAAAGGGCATAAAACCACGTGTGACTGCATGTGTAATCTCCTTGCATTACCAAAAAGTACTTATTTTTGGTATCTTTGTGATGGTTTATCCAGTTACTAATCCATAGGGGATGATTCTTCCTATTTCATGGCACTGTATTATTCAAAGCATTACTCATGAGAAATCTTGATACAGGCTGTTTTTTTGAAATCTCAGTAGAGTATGCCTCTGTCCCTGAGGATGTTCTTTCCTAGGTGGTGATTCCCTAAAAATGGGCTGTACCAGGTAGCTCAGGAAATGACATAGTAGCATGTACTACAAGTCTATTTCTGTAGCTGTATTTTTTTGTGCATAAAACTAATTTTAAAAAATGCACAATCATCTGTCTTCTGATTCCATTGGCAGAGATCAAAGTAGTAAAACAGAGTGAAATTAAACCCAGAAGATGAATGCTGCAGTGCTGCACCATTTAAGTGTCTTCAGTTTTTCATGCAAAACCCCAAAAAGAAACACAGTCATCAGTACTTACACTCTTGATGCCTAGTCCTCGTAAAGTTATGTGTGTCTGTCTCCAGCCATGGCCACCATTTCTTCCCCACACAGCTGGGCCGTGAGCACCATTTTTCCTTACAAAGACTTGGAGGGCACCAGAATGCAGCCCAGGCACCTTATGCCTAAAGGACAGGCACAAATCTCCAGCCTGAGCCATGTGACCCAACGGCAGGATAAGATGTGCTGCTCTTCCTTCCTTGCCCTTGGGATCAGAGATGGTAAGGTACTGTCCCCCTGCAGTGGAAAAAGCAGTTAGCTGGGGGGGGTTGTTTGGTTTTTTTGACACTACTAGGTTGCAGGACCAAATGCACAAGAGTTATTGAAAATAAATAAAGGGGTCAACAAGGTCCAGAGAGTGTAAAATAAGGCATACAGAACCAGAACTAGTGCATCTGCCTCCTACTGGGTAAGATTTACAGTTCTGCTCTTCTCTATACATTAGTACCAGGCTGGGTGTTGCCCATCTAATTTTTTTTTTTTTTGGACAAAGTAAACAATACCCCTCTCAAAACCTAAAACCTCGTCTACTGCATCATTTCTGACAACCCCTTGGTCATTGCATTATTTTAAACCCACAGCGATGTTAAAGCTACTGTGCAAATTTATGCACCTTTCAAGCTGCAATGTTTTGCTGTTGGATAGATAAAGGAGACCAGAATAAATGATATCATGTAATTGAGCTATGGCTCTGTCCCTTTTCCTTTTGTTTGGGAACTGCGTTAACAGGCTAAGTCTCAAAGCATATCCATTTGCAAACCTGATAGCCTCTTTTATTTCACTGTAATTTGAACTCTTAATCTGGATTAGATAAAGCAAGAAGCAGTAATGATTTCCATTTTTTCTTTATGTGATCAGATTTTACATCTTTTTTAAAATTAAAAAATGCCACCTCTACCTTAAGTTAATTAAGGAAGTGGCATTTTTAGGGTCCTTAGTAAAAGCCAAAGAATTAGAAATATTGGGGGTTTGTAATGTTGTTGACATACACAGTTAAACAGGATAGAAAAATATTTTTTAATTGTCTCCCTGCTACTACTCAAACAGAGCATTATTATTTGAAAGCTTCTCTTTGAAAGTCACAATGATTTCCCTCAAAAGCTATAAGATTTAATTACAATGTACCAGGGCTTGTCACACACATAAAAGGAAAGCCAACCTTGTCTCCAATTCACTATTTCTTACGTAAGTTTTTAAGTTCTTTGGTCTGAATGAGATTTCACAAAGCAAAGTATTATACTGCTGTCTGGGCCCCTAGAACAGCATTTAGCCATGAAGTGGGATCCATTTGTCCAAGGACCTGTTAAAGCCTTTTGGTGGATATTTTCTCAGGGAGTTTTTTCTTTCTTTCTTTTTTTTTTTTTTTTTTAAATGCATTGCTTTTGCAGCAAGGTCACTAATTGCTAAAATATGCATAATAGAGTTTAAATAACTGCACCTGTTTGCTGAAGATACAATTATACCACTATGAAAGTACTGACTTATTAAGTTCATAATTTTCAGATAATAACTGTGGCAGAATCCAATCAATAGGAAACAGATTTAGGTAAGCACAAAGCAAACATATCTGTAGGCAAGCCCCTGCAGGAAAAGATCCCCTCAAATCAGCATTTTCTGCATGCAAGATAAGCTTATAATGCTTCAGCACAGCACCTTTCCAAATGCAGATTCTGATAAACCAATACATAGCAAACTTTGCAAGGTGAAAGCAAGCAGTCAGGAACAAGCTGTGAAAATAAATCCTTTCAACAAGGTATTCCAGACTGGAGGGGGTGGGTGGGTGACTTCAAGGGACTAGTTTTAACAGGTTATGTCAACAGCAGCAGAACATACACAGGAAATAAAAAGCTCAGTTTGTCCCTGACTACTGGGAAGTACTGCAGGGAAAAAGTGTGACAAAAAAGAGCCAGTTAAAAATCATAATCCTTAGTTCTTAAAAATCATAGTTCTGGAATTTAGTATGTATTAACAATAACTTTTGAGTACAGATAATGAATATGCTTTGAGTAACTAACTTAAAAAAATAAAATTACACATCATTCATACCTTTTTTGAAACAATGGATTTAAAAATCCATTTTTTCTAAGTGCCACTCTGCAGGCAGGAGACAGCTGCCTGTTTTCTCATCTGTAGGAGGAATGAGCTCTGCTCTCCCAGTAACTACCAAGGCTTTTTGAGTGTCACAAGGAGCTCCTGAAGTACTAGAGCAGCCGGTTTGGGGGGACCCCTGCCCAGGCAGTGAAGACAGCACTTCCACTGAGCCAGCCAAACAGCCTGGAAAAGGTGCCAGGTCACCTGCTGTGGTGCCAAATGACTGCCCCATCAGCGGCAGCATGAGGCCAGAGAGCTCTGACAGGGTGGTGCATGAGGAAAACGGCTCTCAGTGCCCTCACCCCCCCTCATCTTAACCTGCACCACTGTCTCGCCTGAGAGCGGCTCTTTCCTTCCTCAGGCTGCCCTCCCTGGCATAATGTGAGCTTTGTGCACTTCAAAGGCTGCTCCTTGGGGATGCAGTAATCCCATCATTACAGGGAGCCAGGGATGTGTGTCTAATCCCCGGCACTGTGGGGCAGGCACTGCTGGGGGAAGGGTAGGCAGGCAAGGGCAGCAACCTCTCAGTGCCACACCAAAATCAACAGGAGACAAAACACATCCCACTTCCTGGGACAGCAGAGGTGGGAGACAGGGAATGGTTGTTCCTTCCTCTCCTGCCCTGCAAGCAGCTACTACACACCCCCCTCTAATGTTTGGTGTAATGCCACTTTTTACCATCCCAAATAATCCCATTTTCAGAAGCTCTGTGTTCCAGCATTAAACTTGTCTGCCTTCCATTTACTTAACATTTTTTCAATATACAGATTGATATTATTGAATTCTACTTCACACTACAGCAATCTAAGAGGTTAAACTAGAACATTATATCTGACAGCAAAACAAAGCCTATTTCCAGTACTTTCTACAATTTTGCTAGTGATAGGGAAATAATTATGTTTACATGGTAGTTTGAAAAATAAGCTTTGCTTCATCATAAATAGAAGCTTTTCTCTTGTCCACAAGTTTTTTCAGGTTCCTTTAAGACAAATTTTTGCTGACTACATTTACTAGTCCTTCAGAGACATTCCTATTTTGAAGATGTCAGCTGTGATAAAAGTGTAAATTTTCAATTGCTCTTTCCCACTCCAAATCCTCAATTTTGCTTTTTATACACAGAAGAGGCATCAGTGTGCAATACATCCCAGAACTTAAGGGAACAGAAGCTGTGTAATTTGTCCTCAAGCAGGAACTGTCATCAGCCTCAAGCCTGGGACGTTCTTCAGCTGCTGGATATGATTGTACACAGATCACTCACCTGATGCATCTCTCACTGGTTCCCAATGCAAGTCATCATCTTTGTCCTTGATCCATCCACAGAGTCCACTGTCAAAATCACAGCTGTGCACCAGCACACCTGGCAGAACAGAGCAAGAGGTTACAAAAAACCCCAGAAGTGATTCAGATTGCTTTGGTTTTCAATTTCCCATGTGGCTGACACTAGCAAGTATGAAAATTAAATGTAGAAGAAGGAGCCCTAGGGAAAGAATCTGCAAAAATACTGAAACAATAAAAAGGATCCTTGTATTATTAACAATCTGTGCTACATTTGTGCTGAATGTTTTAGGAAATAAAAGTGTAAGGTTCACATAGGTAAAGGGTTGGTTTCACATGGTTTTATAAAGCACAGTTTAAAAGACGGGCATAAGATGTAGGAGTCCTGAAAAATGTATAAACCCCCAAGAAATCTCAAAAACTCATAAACATAAACCCTAGGTCCTGAATAGCAGACATGGTCTTTACCTGGGTCATCGTTTGCTTCAAATTCATCAGCTGTAATCCCTCTTTCAATTTCAAGTATTTCAAACAGGTTATTGCTCACTCCAGGCTGGCGTGGAACTGTGAGAAAAAATGAATGAGATAAGGAAGTAGGTCACTAACTAGCTTTATCTCTAACAAAAACCAGAAGGGCAGCTCTGGGCATTGTGCTTTTTCTGGAGATTTCAATATATTTAATGATATTCAACACGAAGACTCATAAACTTTATGCCTACATGATTTATGATTTGTGTAGTAACATTTACCTAAGCACTGTAAAAGGTGATTCCAAATCTTCTAAAGGCCCTTTGAATGAAAGCTCCTTTTAAACCAGGGGGGTGTGGGGGGGAAGCTTTAACATTGAATTTCACTATTCCTCTCCAAATGCATTTTCAGAGACAGTGGTTTCTCAATAAAATAAAGCCACATGAAAGTCCTCACTCAACCCTTCCACAGACCTTTATAGGAGAACCTCACCAGGAGGCAGCAGTACTTGGAAAAGGCCCCACATGCACTTAACCTTTGAAATACAGCTGAAGGTACATCCATCTATCTGCAAAGCATTAGAGCTCCCAAAACAATTATCAGGGTTGTACTGGGAGCTGAGAAGGAGGAGCTCTAGTGGAAGCTGGAATTCAACTGTAATTATACTTTGTGCTTTACAGCAGAGCCTGTCCTTCAGCTGCTGTTCCCAACTGCAAGGAGAAGGAACAGCTCTCGGTGATTAAGAGGCCCAGAGGTTATTAGACATTCAGCATCCAGGACAACCTGAAATTTATGAGGTCTTTGTGGGAGTGATGGCTGCCAAAGTAAGGTGGCTACAAAGGTTCTCACATATTTCTGAAGATGCTGTGCCAGTCACTGTAAGTGTCACACAGATTTCTTGCCTGATGGACAGCTGTCAGTCAGAGATAAACAGACTGTACTGAATGGAGCTGTCTTGGAAAATTCCTCTTTTAGAGGCAGGTCTAATGCATAATTCATAACAGTAGTAATGTGTTTCAGACATGTCCTTAGATTTTATAGGCATCTCTGATACCTGAGGCATTTGTAAGGGTCTTATCTATTAAAAACTTGACATGTTTTCCATTTGCAGTGCTAAAATAACTATTAATGTCTCTATAGAACAAGTGAGAACATGAAGAATGAAGGTAACTGAAAGGACTATTGTTTTCAGAAAATCAAATCAAAGGTTAAGAAGAAACTTCTTTTGCACTAGGTCAACATGGAAACAGCACTACTGCAAGAGCTCCTGTAAAGCCAGAAGACAGAAAAGAAAAAAAAAAATGCTGAAATTAGGACAAAATAAGCAAACTCTAATGTATTTTTAAAGTACCATTCTAGGCTAGAGGTGTTAAATAAAAATTTTATACAACAAAAACAAATAGTTAAAAAGCTCAAAATCTGTAGGAAACCAATGAACTCCTAAATATAAAAGTCATTATTTGAATCATTAAGACTCCCTTTTTTTGTTTTCTCTTTAATCCTTTACAGATTTTAGATTATGTCTATTGCAGTCTAGGATAATACTGCTCAAAACAGCTTCAGACTTCAGGCTGACTTGGGCATTAGAGGACTGTTAATTTTTAAAGATACCTTAATTGTAAATAGCATTTTTGCTGCTTCATTTCACCTGGGCTGTTTTGCTTACATGATTAAAACCCTTGAGATTTAACATGAAAGAAACCTTACAAATGTGCACAGTCCACACGACCTAGGCCAATAATTGCCTTGCAGTACTTTCATGCACAAATATTATATTCAGGCATATAAATCCATTGTTCACCCTGAATTATGTAGGTGGGGCAGCTGAACAAGCACATCTATGCTGCACACCCAGGGAGCACCACCTTGCCTTTCCTCACCTCAGACTGTGCCAAGGGAAGAAGACACTGTTTGCTTTCTATGCTATGAAGAACAAGTCAGCAATTTGCTTCAGAACTGCTGAGCACAGCACAGCAGGCACCAAAGGCTCAGACTACAGGTTCATAGGCAGGTAATTAAAAGGTTCTAAATGAGCACTGTGGCAAAGAGCATGAAGGAAACTCTCTGCCACGCCCTAACGTTTTTAGGACACTCAGGGACCACAGTTTTAATGTCCTGTCCTGTGCATCCTCTCCCCAGTCTGTCATTATGGTTGGTCCGGAATCACCAACCCAAATAGAAAGTTATATCCTTGGTTTGAGGGTCTGAACCTCAGGCTGAAGCGTAGCTCGGCGTGGAAGAAGAAAGAGTGACTCTCACATGGGTAGAATATAGATGTTTATTGCTCGAAGGGAGCACCGGAGAGTCCCCTGGGTTTCAGGTTTCAGCTTTTATATTAGGAGCATGGGGAGGGGCAAGGGTAAGCCATAACCAATACCAAGTAAGGAGGGAGTGACCAAGACAGAAGGACAATACCCAGGAATCTGATACATGATACAGGGTTGAGATGAAATTCGACTGCAACATGCACCACAACATGTCATAAGTCCTTGTTTATGAAAAGTACTGCAAAAAATATTAGGAACTTACCTTGTAAACTGCTTCAGTTTACTTCTTCAAGTACCATTTCTAATACACTGAGGTTTTCTACAAACCTGATTTACATCTGTGCACACATACAAGAATTCTCCAAATTCAAGTTGATGTATGTGTCTATAATTAAAGCACTGCAAAAGTATTTTTTCAAAAAATTCCCTGAGTGTCCTTTCCAAACACTTTATGAACTTCTGTAAGAATGTGTTGCAGTGCTTTAATACAGTCACTTCAGTGCTTGGACCTAATTACAGGAATGGGCACTCAATTTGAAACAAGATTTACCGTAAGAGATGCAGGATTCTAAATATGACCCACATGAACACTTTTTGCCTCGACAACCAACAAGTTGAGTGGCGATCATGGGAGAAAGTATTTGGTACAATTATTTTCTGCAAACTTTCCAAGCCCTTTCTATGTACTTTATAGTATATCAGTGTGCTTTTCACTTAACTTCAACGGTTTGATAAAGCTTGTTAAACAGAAACTTGGCTTCCTTTACTTGGGAGAATTTTATACGCTTTGAGTGAGCCAACACATCAACACTACCATATTCTCAAAGTTCATGAGCTAACTTCTTCACAGAGACACAAATCTGGGGGGAAATATTAAATAACTGTGATTAATAAATATTATATAAGAGCAATTTCTTTTTGAAATTTTTAACCTTTGGGAAAACAGTAGAGCTTTTTTTGATTTACTTGCTAATTGCTGAGATTGGGAGTATAAGAAAGTACATGTATATCTATCAGCTTGTGTGCAATAAACTGAATAATTGCTGTTTTCGTGTACAAAACCAAAATATGGAGTGCAACTTCATGTTATTAGTAATTGTTATTACCATTAATAATGCCATTCTCTGGCTTAGAGAAAAAACTGGTTTTTGCACTATAAGTACAATTCCACTCCACACAGTAATCATGACTAAGCTCCCCATTCGCTAAAAACAACAACAAAAAAGAACTAAGATTTTTTGACTGAATAGTTACAACTCAAAGCTGTTAAATCCCACTTGTAAGAAATTCCTGCAAGTGATGAGATCTCACACACAACTAGTAGAAAACTGCTAAACGTAAGGGTAGTCCAGAGGTCAGTCAGACTGAGAAAACAAGAATAAGTCCTGTTTTCCTCCAGGGAAGATTTTGATGTATGCTGGGCTAAAAAGAAGGGGCACCAGAGAGGTACATTTCACCCTTTTTTTTCAGACACCCACAGTGTCCAGGATATGTTTCTTAAAACTCTACAGATTCAAATTCTGCAGTAAGAATTATTTCAGGAAGTGCTTTCATGGACTGTGCCACCCTCTCCCAGCACTATTTACATATGAGGGGAGACACAACAGTGTCAACACGCCACCACTCTGAAGTCCAATCTTGCATTTCTTGGGCAGTTACAAGGCTCACTAAGTTTAACCGAAATCAAGCATCTTGGTATTGATCTTTGCAGAAGGTTTTCTGCAAAGTGACCTGCCTGCTTTTGTATGAACATCCATTCAGGAGGTGCAGAGTGCCAGCTGAGTTCCAGGGAAACACAGCTAAAACAAGGCATGTATGTTCTCTAGATCTGGGGACAAAACTAACTGGAAGATTGACTGAGGGTGAGACCTGTAAGACTCCTAGATTTCATGACTGACCTCCAGAGTACCAACAGGAACAAAGCACCTATCGTAAATGCTTAAATATAGAGACAAATACACTTTAAAAGGGGCCAGAACAGTGAAGACAAATTAAATGCTGTTATAAAATAATGCTACTCTAATGATATCAAGGAATAACAAACCCCCTATTTCTTTGCTTTTATTATTTCCCTTTTTGCAACAGCTTCAAGGATCACAAAACTGCACTTACAGCACTAAGGACTTTGCAGTCACTGAAAGGAAGAGAAGAAAGAACCCAATCTTTACATTTTTAATAGCTGTTATGAGAAACATTTCCTAACTCCAATCTTTTCAGCTCCACTAAGGGCTAAGAAGGAAAACTGTTGAACTGTCTTTTAATACAGATAAGGGGATTTGTTCTTGCTATGCTGATATCTAGTATTATGCTTTAAGTTTATGCTTTTATGCTTATCATCCAGATCCCAATGGTATCAAAAATTCACAGTCTCATTGAGAAGTTGTTCTGTTTGTTAGAGACTTATACCTAGACAAGATTCCTCTGTACTTCACTGTAGGTTGTATCAGTCCTGAAACAGTTAAATATTAAGCTATCACTGCATTCCTCTCTCATTGCCATTCCCCCCATATCCATATCAGGAGAAGATTATCCTTGGTGCCAGATTCCACTGTCTGCATCTGACTAAGTGGTTCAAAGGCCAAGTGTAGGAATTCCATGTTAAAAAATACAATTTTTTTTTTTGTTCTCTAAAAGAACAGCTCCCCAAAGTCCCTGCAGGTTTTTTTTAAAAAAGGGGTAAAGCATCTAAAGAAAACCAACAACCCAATACCTTTCAAAAATTGCAAAGGCATTTAAATAACATTATCAGCATATTTATCATTGGTGCTCTTTGTCACTGCTGAAGAGAGCAATTTCTCTAGTCCTCAGCTCATTTCAAATTGAGCAGCATATTCAAGAGAGCTCTACAGTGAAATCCTAGGTCAAGTTTACTCAGTGTGTGGAACAGCAGGTCAAATAACAACAAAGGGAGAAAGCAGGGAGCAATGAGTCACCAAGGGTACCCCAGGAAAAGGTTAACTATGAAAAAACTGGAATTTTAAAGATGCTTGCAGAAAAAAGTACATTTCCCCTAGCACATTTCCTCTCCTGATGTGAGCCAATCCTAGAGCACCAGGATTTGCAGGATTTGGTCTATGACATCTGTGCAGCAGCCAATGGCCGCTTTGCCATGGATTGCCTGACAGAAGTACCACCTATTCAATGGCAGAGCAAAGCAGTGCTGCTTCCTCCAAGTCTGGCTGAGGCTGCAGAGCCCCATGGAAGAAAAAAAGGAAGGGAAATGTCCATGCATCACAAGACAACCTAGCTGAAAACACAACTTTGAGGTCTTTAGCAGATGGTAATGGCTGGGACCACAGAACTGCCAGTGGTTGCTGGGTACAGTGCTCTCTATGCTGGGTTTTGCCCATCCCTGTGTGATAAAACACTGCATTTTGTGACTCTTTGGAATACAACAACCCTTGAAGACACAGGAGGAAGCAGCCACCTAGGATGACAAATTCTTTTGAAGATTTATAAAACTGAAGTTAAATCCTACTTCATGACCTGAATAGATCTAGCATTGATTTTCTCCTCTGTTTTCCAAGACAGTAAGAGTTCCAAGACTACTAATTGCTGCCTGTATCCTCCAGTGGGAAACAAAGAAAGGCAGCAAGAGCAACGCTTTTTCTTCTCTTTCCAGACAGGCATATGGGGAGAACAGTGCAAATTGATTTTTGAGAACTGGTTTCTTTGCTGCCTCAACTAGAGAAGCAGTTGATGTGGGGAAATAATCCTAAAGAAGCTCAGTATAAGCAAAACAAAATTAGCTTATATCCACAACCCAGGAATATTGCAAAGATGTCTGATGTAGGTGAGACTAAAACAGAAACAGCTTTAAAGAAGCCAAAGGAAGTAGTTCAAAACTCCCCTTCCCTGAGGAAATAGAGAGGAGAGTGAGAAATCCACACATGTTTTGGAGGTGGGGAGGGTTTGGCACATCCCCATAGCAGCTGAGAAGCATGTTGAAGGTTAGCTAAATGTTACTAGTTATCCCAGTTTGAAATCCTGTATTGTCTTAACACCATGACTGCTAACACTGTGTCTGGCTGTGAGGAATAATTTTGGAGAGGCACTGGCTTACACTCAGTGGGAGTGCTGCCATCCTGAGCTCTCAGTGCTTCACACCAAGTCAGGCACTGCTCTCCCACACACTCAGAGCAGGGGCAGCACTGGCCAGCAGGAACCTGAAGCTCAAGCCACCATCTGTAAGCTAACATGAAAGGTGTTCCAGCTAACACACCTCACATTTGCCAGGGCCAAGAGCACTCATGCAGCCAGGTCTGCAGCCCAGCTAATGCTCAGGAATGCAGCACCTGGCATAATGCTCCCATGGTATGATGGCATACCTGAGGAAATGTGACTTCTGCTCATCCACAAACTCCTGCAGTGACAGGATTCAACAGGTGAAGAAAACACCTTACCCTACAAGCAGTGCTTTCTTTGAGAAAGCAGCACATTCTTCTGAAACTGAACTGTTTTGCACCCGACTGTAGGTTTCAAATCCTTAACAAATGCTTTTGTGCACTCCCAACACAAATGCTTCTAGACAGAGAGAAAGTAGGAGAGGACTCCAGTGACCACTATCTGTATTATACTTTCAAAGCGTACGGCAGAGAAAAGAGAGAAAAACAGAGCAGAAAGCAGAGTGGAAAGGAGAGAAAAGGATAAGAGTGAGGAATAAAAAAGACACCAGCTTCATTAAAGACCACACTACTAGCATCATCTGGAGCACAACTGGAGTATGCTTTCAGTCACACAGTTACATCACACACATATGTGTATCAAGTATATCTCTTGCAGGGAATAAAAAAAAATTATATGGGATTGAAGACAGACATCTTTTGACTTGATCTGAGGATTATCTGTCCCTGTATTACCTGCTGAGGCCAGGAACAGCTGGTGCTTGACCCATTTCAGTCCTGCTGTGCTGTGCACTGAAGCCTTTGAAGCTTTGTATGTATATCACAAACCTCAAGAGTGTGGCAGCTGACCTAAACCAATAGTTGATAAGCACTTTGCAAAGGTCCTGTGTTTGTTAGATGTACCATAATATAAGCTGCAGTCAGACCAAGCCAAGCTTAAAAGGCTTTTACTTTCCTATTTTCCTAACTCCTGTATCTGAAGCACATGTATTGAAAGCATTAGCTTCAAAATCCCTCTAGGGACAATACAGAAAGACCAACTGTAAATAATAAGGTTTACACAGAGGATTGTTATGACTTCATGAAAATAGCTGAAAACTATCCCTCTGCTTTAGTATTCCAGAGAACACTTGCAACATGAGACAGACACCTGGGAAGCACAATGCTGGAGTCTACAATAATTTCCACGAAACTGTATTTTTAACGGGTTGGTTCCCATTAGAATAAGATTTATAAATCTTTATAATATTTCCTTTTAGAATTTTCCTTAAACATATCTCTGTATTTTTAACTGAATATGAAGCCAAAAGTACACTCTACTAAGCAGTACCAGGATTTGTCTTCTAACTTTTGTCAGCTTCACTCTCCATTTTCTGTCTACAGCAGATAAAATGTCACGGGGAGAACTCTTTTTTACAATGAACAAAATATTGCACAGAGTAATGACCTAGAACAACATAGCCCAAGAGATTACCACACAGATGCCAAAGCAACCAGAGAAAAACTCCCACATTGCTTGTGCACCTGCTCTGAGACAGCAAACTTTTCCTCCTACTACACTGCTTCACCAGTTTTATTGTACAAGCTGAAGAGCTGATCCAACATACCCTCCCTGTCTCTAAAATTAGCCGCAGAACTAAAGATGAGATCGGGTGTTGAGTATTTCTTGGCAGATACGCACAGCTCTGTAAGTGCCAGTAATGTCTCCTGTGGTATGCACTAAAGCTGGCACAATGGTGCTGTAGATTTCAGAGGAGCTCTTAAAGTTACATGTGTTCATGCTATGAGAATCTTTACTATCTTCAGCTTTTCATGTATCCCTTTCCACAGACACAGTCCATAAAATTACCCTCTATGCTATTTTTATGCATTTTCCCCATTGTTTAGTCATGAACATCTGGGACTATTTGAACCCATACAAAACAGGTCATATAGAAGTCTTCAGGTAATCAGGCATGATCCCATTTTTTTACCATTCTTAAAGCTATGGTAATACTTTGTCTAGGAGGGACTCTGAGCTCTCAAAATTTAAATACATTGACTACTTTAGGAGTTATGTTGCACTTCAATACTTTTCAATAAAACGTCTTTCATTTTCTTAAAACCTTCATCTAAAAGCATAATTAAGTACTTCTACAGGACAATATACTCAATAATTCCAGAGGGAAAAAAAAAAACTTTTTTGATTAATTGATTCAGAACTTCTGTCCCAAACTTCTGTTAGGTAACAAAATCAACTACTTGTGCAGCTTTACCGTGTAACCTTTTTCAGTTTCATTTCTCTGTTCTCAATGGTATAGTGTTCCAAAAAACCCAAACAGTATAGCACATGCTGTCATCTACAGCTTTGATAAACAAAGGCATATGGAAAATTACTTACTGAACACATCTCCTCGGGGTTTCTGAGGATCTGGCTGGATTCTGTTGTCATCTATAACTCCTTGGGAAGATGTAGTTTCAATGGGAACATGTGATGGCTCTTCAGTTGTTACCAGAGGAGTTGTTTTTGGTGGTAGTGTAGGTCTTACCGTTGTAGGCTGAGGCGTTGTTGGAGGTGGAGGCTTCATCTCTGGTGGTGTGACCGGCCTCGTCACTGGCATGTATCTTGTGGTTGGCCTGGGTGTCAGTCGAGTTGTTGTTCTGGGTGCAGGCTGAGTTGGCACAGGCGTAGGATGAGTGGTTGGCACAGGCGTAGGACGAGTGGTTGGCCCAGGAGTCAGACGAGTTGTTGGCACACGTGTTGGATGAGTTGTTGGCCCAGCTGTCGGCCAAGCCGTTGGCCTGGTCATTGGCTTTTCTGTAACAAAACCAGGTACATGCAGCGGTCTGAGGAGTTGTGCCTTCAGCATCAACAATCCTACTCATTCTACCACTGCCTCCCTCAGGGAGAGTGCAATTGGCCTTGAATATGTGATATGGACCAAGTGGTTCAATCATAACAATAGGAATAAGAGAATTCTGCAAAGAGAATCAAAATGGGACCAAAATGGACATCTCAGCCTCTCACTCCAGAAACTTAACAATCTATTTCATCATGACATAGAGAGACTTGGAATAATTTTTCTTCCTCTGAAGGTTTCCATTAGTTAGAAACAAACTTTAGCACAAACAAATTTGTGCTAAATTATCACATCCCTTTAGGTCGTACTTGGCAGCGCAGCAGTTTAGAGATAATTTAGAATGACTGAAGGTCAAGACACTTTCATCCCACCTCCTCTAAAGCATCAAGTCTTTCCGAGTTGGCAAAACTCACAAAAAAGCATGGGCAGGAAGCCATGGGTTAAACAGCCCTCTAAACTGGACAAGTGCATAATCAGGAATGGAAGCAAGTTTAGTTTAGATGTTACAACCATTTTGATCACAGATGGCAGATATCTTTGGCTTAAGAAAGTTCTTGCAGACCTTTCCTTCTAAACATTTTTCCTTGTCAATAAGGAGTAATCATTTTAGAGATTGAAACAAGCCAGCCTTCATTTAGATCCATCCCTTTGCTAAACACCAGGAAGCTAAGTAAATGACATTTTTCAGCCTTCACATAAATGAGGTGCTGGACTGAGCACCACTTTCACCCCACTGACAGTGCCTGCAGTAACATCTCCTCCACTGTTTCATGAAGGAAGGACAACAACTTTTAACTTAGTTTCACAAGGAGAGTTTCTGAAGACATGGAACACAAGAATATGTTTTTTTGTTTTCTATTGGTTAATAAGCCTTTTATATCTCACTGGAGATCTTAAGAGGCTCAGTAAGAGCTCTAGTCACATATTTTGTGTACAAGTGTTTTAAGTATAACACACAGTTAAAATTAAGAACTACTGTTTGCTAATCAGTAAATTGTTTGATGATAGCAGGTAAAAAGGTTTTCCCTCTGGCCACTTTTTTATTACCAACCGTTTGAATACCCTGCAGTTTTGACATGTAGAGTATACTAAAATATAAAACACCCCTTAGGACCATGTCCCACTAACACACATGAAATGTGCCCACATATAGTTGCAAGCACTCAGGATGTGAAAAAACACTCTTTACCATGACAGCTACAGCCAAAGGGAAAAAATGGTGCTGCTCTTTAAAGAGAGCAGTGAGTCACCAAAGACCAGATCCCACAAAGGAATGCTGGATCAAAAAGATCCAGCAGATGTCACAGAGCTGCACAATCCTGTGGGATGTCAAATATGGGAGAGTTCCAACACCTTATTCTGTACTAAGTGGGTGGCTGCTTTTCTCAAGAGAAAGGTGGCCAAGGGAATTTTCCAACAGCAAATCCTTCCAAAGAAATCCTCCCTCCTGGCTCTTCTCACATCTAGGAAGCAGCAGGGAGTGGATGGGGGTGAGCTGCTGAAATGGGCCAGTTGTGGAGTGTATATAACAACAGGGTATGAGTAATATGCACTGTTTGATCAGACCTACCCTGCTTACTCAGTTGTACTCATCCTGAAGCAATCTCTAGAATCAAGCTGTGAATAGGGAGAGGTGAATTTCTTTCTAATTATGAAAATGTCTCAGGGAAAGATATTTTTACCAAGGCATGCTAAGACCTAGAAAACAACAACTGCATTCCCTAGTCCCTTGTTTAGTATTAAAAATAGTTAAGAGAAACTCAGCCTGATAGTGCTGTACCTTAACGTTTACAAAATGGGACACAAAAGCTTTCGTAATCTCTATTTTAAAAGGAGCGTTACATACGTATGCAGTTTGTTCCATTGTCTCTGTACCCTTCTTTACATTTGCATTTGTAGGACCCCGGAGTGTTGTAGCAGTGTGAAAAACTACCACACTGATGGTGGCCAAGGGAACATTCATCTATATCTGCAACAGAAAATTTACATTAAAAAATCATTTGCTTCAAAGAAACCTGACTTCCTGCTTATCCCTGCAAAAAACACAAAACATTATTACAATTTTGATTAATAAAAAAAAAAAATAATAAAGCTTTTGCCAGTGGGAAAAGGAATATAGACAGTCACAAATCAATGTGGTGATGTAAACGTTAGGGGAAATAGGGACTATTGGGCAACTTTGGTATTGTTCAGCTTTTACCTTAGCATCAGCTTCAGACGTGCCTTAGGTAGATTGCAGCTGAGATCATTAAGATCACAATTTTAACAACCACTTCTCACAGGTGATAGAATAAGAAAAAAACAGAGTGTAGGAATATGCATGTTCTTAATCATAGATATTAAACTGGTTTTTCTTTGTAAAATTCTTCCTATATTATACATCTCTATAGATGTTTCTACATGAAGTAGAAACTGCTGGAAACATTTCATATGGCATATTCACACTTATTGTCAGTGCTGCAAGCAAAAATCTCCAAATTCCAGTACTCTGAACACAAATTTCTCTGAAAAAAAAATACTTAAGCAAACTTAAAGCAATGCCTCATTATCTCCTCATGATTTTTTTCTCTCTGAAAGAATCATAACCATTTGAGACCCTGTGATACTAAGGCAGAGAGACCTGGGAATATCTTTGTTGAAGGGCATACACCAGCTGCATTCCAACCTCATGTCCAGACAAAAGCAGGTTATTTCCCAACTCCTGCCTCTTCCCCACCTGTCTTCAGGGGAAGGAAAGTTGGGCAGTCTGGGTTGGGAGGAGCTAGGGTGTGCACATTTTCTTATCTTGGATCTTGGGACATGCTATGGAGCACACCAGTGTTACAGCTCAGACACTGCTCCAAGCCTACAACTGCCAGTAACAGTGAACCCTGCGGAAAAAAGAGCTTTGGAAAGGAATTCCTGGGGCCATCAACTCTGTTCTCTCCACTAGCTTCCACACAAGAAGCAGTTACAAGAATGCGGGCCATATACATGCCTTCTCTTTCACAGTCTATTTCTATTATTCATCCCTTTCTTAAAATACTGAAGCAATGTGAAACAACCTGCACCACATTTCAGCCATAATAAAGAAACATTCCTCTTTGAGCCATTAATTTAATTTTCAAATACACAGCTCTATTACATGCACGTGAGAAATAGCCTGCTATTACCATGGCATTGGTATTTGCCTCCGATGTAGATCAGATCAAAGCCTTTATGACACCTGCAAATGTAGCTCCCGAAAGTATTGACACAGTGCCTAAAGCGTGGGCAGAGAACCCTCCCGGTAGCACATTCATCAATATCTGTGGAAACAAAGGAACTGGATTATTCTTAATAACACTTAAAATACAATATATGCTGCCTAAATGAAACCGATTTCACATAATGGAAAGCTAAGGAATAGCCAAAGTATTTTTCATAAGGGCCCTTGGTCAGCCAGCGAGCTGTGCCCCTAGTTCAGCTCTGGGTCACAGGCAGATGCCCAGGGAGCAGCTGATGCTCACCCACTGCTGCTCTCCCTGCCTGGGAAACTCTCAGACGAGGTCAGGCTGACACACAAAAGCTGCTTGCTTTACCAGTCACTCTGTAGCCCTTGGACACCAAGCCGAGGCTGCTGAGTGCTCAAACACTAATTCTCCACTGAGGTAGAGACCTGCCATGCACGGCTGCTTCTGACGCACGCAGCTCCTCGTGTTTGCTGGTTATCTACAGGGCACAGTTCAAGCCTTTGCTCTGCAGCTCTATCAGGCTCTTGATCTATGGGAAAGCAAGATTTTGCTCTCCACACAGTTCTTTTCCCAAAAGGAGCACTTCAGCTGCCGATGTCAAGAGTGCAAAACAAAGCCAAGTGATTGATGCCCTGCTGCTCTTGTGAAAGAGGCCTGAACAAGGCAGAGTCTCTTCCACGGCACATAAAAAATGTTACCATAAAGCTGCTGGTTAGTTAGGGCAGCTACCTGAGGCGGGGGAGATGGAGCTTCAGCTTCTCTCCAAGCTGTGTTCCCACAGCCAAAAGAAGTGACTTAAAGCCATGAATTACTGGTCAGATGGGTTGCCCCAGTAGCTCCTGCTGGCACTGTCCCACTCTGCATGAAGAATTACTGAGGACAGCAAGGATTCAACCTCTGAGATCCCACATTCCTGGCCTGCCTGACTGCTCTCTCTCCATCAAGAGCATTACTGGAGTAGTGCAGTAAAGGCCTCAATGAGAAAGGAAACAAGGCCAATACTGGGCAGCTCTCCACATGCCTGAATCTTCCCATAAATCTGTCTTGATTTGAATTTATTGTTAACATTTTAGGCTTTTAATGTGCTACTAAGTTTTACAAACTCTACCATGTTTCTTATTATAATTTAATCAACAAGTCACAATTATCTACCCATTATTAAATTATTATTTCAAGGCTGCACGTTTAAGACTCTTGATTCCTAAGAGTTAGCTGTGTTCTTCGTTGGTTTTGGTTGGGTTTTTTCATCTTTAAAACACAGCTTCAAAAAGTAGTTCAGTAAGAACCAGATTAGCCACTGAATATACTTCATCATGCCATGGATCATCACCTTTAAAAAACTAATGTAGCATGTCCTGCTTTTTCCTCTGTACATATTCATATTAATTCACATTTCTGCAAATTTGCATAAGGCAAAAATTATGTTAAATTATGGCAGCAGTGTAGTGGTAGGCAGTTATATGTCCTAGAGATACAGGACAGAACTGTTTATCAATACACTGTTCAAAACTGCCGCAAAAATATGGAAAAAACATAACAGCCTTCCACTTGCATACAATGAGAGGTGCGTGGATGCTCATTGCTGAGGGGAAATCCGCTTTTTGGTCAGTTCCCACAAGATGATAGGCAAGTGATTAGTTTCCTGCAGCTCTCAAACAGTACTGCGACTGTGGCTTCTTTCAAGTCCATCCATACCTGGACCAAAACCTGTAGAGCTATTTCCCTTTACCTGCTGCAACATGCTGTGGGTTCAAACCTGCTTCCTATGAAAAGCAGGGCATGGAGGGGCAATTTGGAGTCTCACCTCAGCTCCAGAGAGCTGCTCCAAAGGCACATGAGGCAGTGTGATGGTCAGTGTGCACCAGAGAAGCAGAATTGCTTCTCTCTCTTGCTGCAAATATGACCATATTACCAACTCAAGCACAAAATAACTATGAAACTAATTTAAAAATTGCATGACTTTTAAGTTTACAAGGCTGTATTTTCAGTTTTCTAAACACATACACAGAAAGGAAAGAATTGATTTTGTAGTGAAAAATCATTATCTTCAGCCCTCAAATAATTTCAGAACATTTGTAGCTGAAATGTGTATATGGCTCATTTCATTAAATGAAAATCCCAATATAAAAACCTGGCAAGAGTGATTGATTTATTGATTCAAGAGTCATAAATCAATAACTAGCTATCTAATCCACATTTTCACTGAATACTTTGCTGAATTATTTTTTCCCTTTATTGTTATTTAGTTTATATGATTTACGTTTATAGTCAAATTGGTGGCCCTTTACTGATTGTCTGAAAGGAACATTTTAAACAAGAGAATGGTCAGCAAGTGTTAAACTAAGAATAGAATAATGCCCAGAGGAATTTCCACCTGTGCTAAAAATACACATTGCATTCCCAGCTGTCTCTCAAGCTCTCCTCAAACAAGGATTTCATGAGCTGTAGCCAATGCACACTTCAATTTTCTTACCACCACCTTCTATTTTGTACTGCAGCATTATCCAGACCCTTGCTGGAGCCAACAACTTCCCCAGCAGTGACAAGCTTGTACAAACATGAGGAAAAAGCAGAGCCTTAGACCCAAGTAGCTTCAATTGTTTGAGGTATTTACTGCAACTCAAACTTGATAGTGAAATAACACAGAAAGGGTGCATGTCACAATCACGTCTCACCAAAAAAGGGGAGAACACTGTGTTACAATGTGGGAAGAACAGACATCTCTTGCTGTAACTATTTTCTCTGTATTGTACAAGGCTGCTCTGAAATTCTTGTGGAAATTTTAGAAATAGGTTATGAGGTCATTTGAAATGATGCATACCCAACTAAAATGTGGGTACACAGTTCTTTGCCTTTCTGGGGGAAAAAAAAGTGTTTTTTGGAAAACTGCACTGAAGAACACAGGAGCTTCACAGGACTGATTTGAGTGTTAGTCTTTGACATTAAAGTACACTTTGTTTATTTCAAAGTGTGAATAGTATGTTTATTATGTAATATATATAATAGTATGTTTATTTCAAAGTATGAAGCTTTCCTGAATAGAAAAATGCACACAAAGAGAATGCTGCAAGCATTTTTTCTAGGACATTTCTTTACCTGGTGTACCTTTCTTGAATTTGTATTTAAAATCACTCAGCTCACTATGGCATGGCACAAGTATTTTTCAAAGATCTCTCTGCCATAATATCCACAATGGGATTTATCACAGCTTAACCCCTTTAGCATGTAACAATGGTAGGGTTTTTTCCTCCTGTTCTTTCCACTTTCTTCCACACACAAATGTGCCAATCCTGTACTTCAGAAAGCCTCTGACTTGGCTGTGGAGCCTGCTCTTCTCATCAGAAGATCTAGAGTCTGTCCCTTCCTCTGCCAACAAATTCTCGATCAGCATGGGTCAGGCACCTGGAGAACCACCTACCCTGTGGACAGCCAAGATACCCAAAGGGATGATTAAGACATCCTCACTTTCTTACATTCTTTCAGTGTTACTGGTTATAGAATTATAGCACTTCATAGAATATAAATAATAGAATCACTGAAGCATCATATCCCACTCAGGATGTATAGTTAATGACTGATGAAATCACACGTCACACTGTTCTTCAGACCATAGCAGAGTCTGATTAACCATAAGCACCTTTTCCATGTTCACAAATGTGGAAACAAAACATTTCACTTTTATACACTCTAAGTTCCTGTGTTTATTTTAACCTGGAGTTTTCACAGTTTGGAAGAAAGACAGTGCATTCAATTCCACTAATACTGGGAACATGCACAGACCTTCACCTCGCCCCACTACCGTGATTTTTACAAATTATCCCTCCACCCACTGAGCTAGGCACCACCTTGTTGGGTATGAGGGAAAGGTGATCTCCCGATTCCTTTTTTTATGCAGGCAGGTTATTTTGGAGTTAGCAACAGTTTAAAATAACGCCATAGCAGGAGTGGCAAGGGCCAAGGCTTGGATACCAAGAAGTCTGTGTGGGCTTTAGGCAGACAATGAAACTTGCAGGACTGGAGGAAAACACTGGCGATCTCTGACACAAGGGCACCTGAGCAACAGCCCTATTACTATTCTCATTATTAACAACTTCAAACTGCCTGTTCTGTGCATTCTAAGTACAACTGATAAACTCTCTTGCACTGCATTCTGTGTACAGATAAAAGCATCCTGGAGAAAAAAAATTAAAATTAAATCTACATTTGATAACCTACCTACACAAGTTCTGCCATCAGGCCCAAGCTGCAGCCCTGGAGAAGGACAGCGGCAGCGCACCTCCCCTTTCAGCACGTCACAGCCATACTGACAGTTTGCCATCAGGCAAGAAAAGGCATCTGGAGAAAAACAATTGAATATATTTAGATAAAGACTGATCAGTACTAGAAAATGACTGAACACTTTGGAGAATTATGACATCACATATTTACGATGAAAGTGGGAAAATGCTTGTTGAGTTTCACAGGTATCCTTCAAAGAGGAAATATATCCGCCAGTAACATTTTTCATTCCACAAACTACATCTCTAAGAAAATTTTTTAAAAAAGAGAAAACCACCACAATTGTACTTTTGTACAATTGTAAATTGTGTTATTGAATGCAGTCCTCAGAATATAAAGCCTAATATGTACTACAGACTGTCCTGGACAGTACTGCCATTTTAAAAATGGGGTATCTCTAATTGAAGGTAATTTCTCTCCCCTTTCCTCTGTCCAGATATTCAAAGTTAACTGTTTTTATGGGAACAAGTAGGAACCTGATCTCCAGAGAGATGGCAGTACAATTTTTATACCAGTCAAACAACAAACACCTGCAGCATTAAAGATTTTACATTCGTAAGGCCATAAGGCAGCAGAAATGCTGGTGTCTTGCTGCAATGAAAACTGCAAGCACTTGTCCTCCAAGGCCAATTAACAGTGATTTACAGCACCAAAGAATGCTTTGGGGGAAACTTTCAATAAAACTAATAAAATTGGAACAATTGCTCTTGTTTTTCTCAGCCTAATTTAACTAGAAAAAAAAAGGAGCTCATCTTGCACAGCTGCCTAATTTCCAGCAAGATTAATCTTTTACTTCAGGACTCATCTTCATTTCACAGAAGTTTTCCAGGGAAACTCGAGCAGGGATTTTGAGAAGCTGGAAAAGAGCAAGCACCAAGGCTGGCCGTACTTGAGCACGTTCCATCTGGCATAAGCATGTAGCCGTTCAGACAGTAGCACTTGTAGCTGCCGTAGGTATTCATACACCGGTGTTTGCACGGCCGCGGCTTTAGTCCACACTCATTCAGATCTGAAATGAAGGGCACAAGGGAAGAGGGTGGGAAAAGAAAACACACAAGGCATGCATGGCAAAGCTACCAGTTCAAGCTGCTGGAGAAGGAAGGAAAAATATGGCAATTAGCTTTTTATATGCAGCTCAGCTGATCGCAAGCATCCAAAACATCCTGCACAAAGTGCCGTTTGTCGCTCCAGCCAAGCAGCTTATTTGGCTTGGTTTCACAGATATCTTTTCAAAATGACAATATTAGCATTAGATGAAGAGCCAGCTGTTTCATTAGGCAATACACAAGCTCAGGCTGCCCACATCTTGCCACTACTCGTGTTGATGCCACGTCAAGGACCAGGCAGTACTTGGAAGGAGGAGAGAGAAAGCAAACATCACTCTGCAATCACTATCAGTGATTCTGATAGCAATTCAGTGATCCACTATCGTGCTTCAAAATTAGTGGCAGAGGAATGCAGGAAAGGTGATGCCAACTTACTTTAAACAATGTCACAGAGAAAATTTATTCCTTACCATCTAGAAAATACTAAAAGAAAGTATCTGACATCAGCTATATTTGTCAAGGACTATCCATGAGGGCTAGCATTTCAGATTTACAATTTAATAAAGAATTCATGGCTTGAACTGAAAATATTCGGCCTACAATTTCCATATTAGTAGACAGAACTTCAAACAAGATGATTTCCTTCAGAATTCTCTTCCAAGAATATGTGTTGATTTTGACTAAACCAGAATAATTCATTACTTATTATTGCTATTAGTTATTTGTATAGCAATGAACAAAGATGACAACAAAGATGAAAATAATAAATCTATTCACAAATCCAGCCAGGGAGAACTTCAAAAAAATGAGTTACCAACCACCATCTTTAATATTGCACCATGCTGTCTGGAGGTCTTTCGCAGACAGAGAAATGCCATTTTTTCCAGAAGTTTTCAAAGAGCCATCTCCCAGTACTAAGCACTATCTTATCAAGTGTCACTCAATCCATGTAGCAGAAAAGTAAGCCTTGAGGCTCCCATTACTTTGTGGGTGTGTCTTGTAGATACACACACACAGTAGCCACATCATAAAATGCCAGCTGAGGAGGTGACAGATGCCTCCTGTGCACTAGAGGCAAAGGCTCAGGGTTAAGATACTGAACCAGAAAGATAAATACATCTCCAGTTACAATGAAGTCAGTAATTCATTGACTGCTTTTCAGAAGTAAAGCAGAAAACTTAACTGGGTCTATGTAGCAAATGGAGTGAGAAAAGCTACATTCGCTGCCGAGGTGAAGTTAGAGAAAACATTGATTCTAGACAACTACACCTGGAATTTTAAAAGTTCTTAATGTTTGTGTTCTAAATTTGTCCTGAAACTCTGTAATCCCTTAGTTTTTGAGAGTAAATTCTTCACCTTACTCTCTTCAAGCAAATGGCATTCTAAAACTGAGAAATATATTCCCTTTCATTTTGACTGGTAAAATGCAGAGCCATCAAGGGAAAAACACATGTATCACATTACAAGTCACTGCTGTAATCCAAATTCAGCTGAGAGGATGTTGCCTGTTATGTCACTGCTGTTCCTGAGAGCTCCTAACAGTGTTTATGTGTATCATAAAACTTGCTGTCTTCTGACCTACTTTGTTTCCACCTTCATTGGGTCAAGGAGAGTCATGCAGATATGGCCCTCCCCAGAACCCTTCCCCTTACTTCATTTCCCAAGGTCTCTGCAAGAACAGCACGTTTAAGGACAAGAATACTTCCTGCTCCCCTCTTCTGCAAGACAGTGGTGGTAAGGGATGTAATTTTCCATTTCTTCCTCTGTAAGGCCGAGCAAGATGTTTCCAGGAAACCTGAAGGGCAATATTTTCTCCTCAAGTGGTGAGGAAGATCAGGTGAGCCTAAGCAGGACTTCTGTGAGGAAAGATTGCCAAAATAAGGGCTGGACCTGTGCATGATAAAGAAGGAGTGATGACCATCTCTGCAGTCTTCTTGAGGATCATGTGCTGCAGAGACAGCACCCCTTTTCAGCTCTCACTCTTTGGGAGCTGGAAAAAGTTTCAGCAGTTGCAAGGAGAATATATTTCTCACAGCAGGCACCAATGCCACACTCACAAGAAAGCACCTGCCAGGTTTGAGAGAAACAGCTGTAGAAGATAGTACATTTTGTCCTGTGAAAGCAGGATTTTTGCTAGGAGTTGCAACTACAGGTATATGCCTAGGCCAAACGGAAATGTAGCAGGTGATTATGCTAGAGGGCAAGGACAAGTTTTCATTGTGGAAACCTTTGTGTGAGAAGAACTTTACATAAAAATCTCCAATAATAAGCAGATGAAAGCTCACGTTTTGAAAGGCAAACTTCTTTTGGCAACACAAAAAAAAAAAAAAAAAAAAAAAAGTTGGCTTTTCTTTTTTCTGTAAAACATACCACAAGTAGGCAGTTCCTGACAGACATTATAGCTGTATTAACATATTTATTACACATGCAATGTGTCCGTTAAAAGTCATTATTACATTCAAAAACTCTGCTGGCATTTGATTTCAAGTCATAAATGTATCCCCAAGGAACCTGTAGTATTGAATATACCGAGGTTCACTGACAGTCATCATTTTGAAGTAAGAGGAAAAAAAATTCTCCTAGTCTAAAATATCTGTATTTTTCCTCTTCTCTACAAAAAGCATCCCTTTACAAAATAAAGGCATAACAAAGCTAAGTATAAAATACTTAACTAGAAGTAGGGACAGAATAAGGAAAAGTAACACTGAAATTAAGTTGACAGGGCAGGATTTTAGCAGTGCCTTGTGTTAAGTTCTAGCGTTTAAATTCCACTGCACTTCAGCTCCTAAGTTTAGATACTCCTGATGACTTAAGAATTGCTGTGCACTTACTTCCAGAGTTATGACCACAGACTCAAAGCTGAAAATAAGAATTTACAACTGTTCTCAGTATATCACCCTGCATAGAGAATAGATTACATTATGAGCCTTAAAATACTGGATCCTTCTATAGGACTCTGAATTCTACACCACCACTTGATACTAAGTATTCATAGTACAGAAATAAAAGCTCTGGTACTGACAAACAGACAGCTAATAGTAACATACTATGTATAGTACATACTATGGAAAATAATAAAAAGTTTAACAAATCCCTTTAATTTCTTTGTGGGAATAACCACCCATTGTCCTGCATTTGACAATTTCATTGTTCAGTCTTGTAATTTCCCACATTGCCTACAACTGCACAGCCAATGCAAAACCAGCATTCTTAATTTCAAGGTAACACAAGGCAGTAAAATACATAAAAGCTAACTGACTGTTTCAGCCACTATGGAAAGCAGGTTTGTAACAAACACAAGCTGCTGAGCACAAGTATTTTATGTCTAAAGAAATGAAACGTCAGTGCAAGGAAAGGACAAGAGTGTTATGCTGGCAAACCTGGATGTGACTCCTTTGACTGCTTACTAACTTCAGTGCACATCCAACAATGGGCCACTTATTTCCAGGCAGATTCAATACACTCTGCTATTTTCTTTTATTTAATATTAAATATTTATATATTTATTTATCTGCAGACTTCAGCACTCAAGACTTTTTTTCTGCCTTTTTTTGCCTATCACCTAACTTGGATCAGGGAACACTGAAGTTAAATTTTCAATACCACATTTACCCAACTCTCAAAATAGAAGCCAAGGATGAGAAACCAAGCACAAAAATTAAACCGTTATCACCACACTGTAAACAGCAGATCAGCTTTCATTTCCAGCAATTGCAATCACACTACCATATCAACCTCCTAAGAGATTTGTATCCCCTGAAGAGTTTTGTTCACTTAGTCTGATTAATCAACAGCTGCCAAATTCAGGTTTTTAACCCTCATTTTTCACAACTTCTAACTTCATCTAAATCACAGTTTTGCCTTCATCTAACCTGATAAACAATTTCCATCACTATCACTTTACAAAGGAACTTAGAAAAGAAAAAAAGGCAGGCTCTGAAAGAAGAGCAGAGGAAAGAAACAAATGCAAGTGACAACCGTGAGTATGGCAGAGTCAAAACTTTTCAGAATACACACAGCAGTACCAACAAAATACAACCAATTATTTGCTCTGCATGCTAAGGGCACACTGCAGGTTCAGCTTTCACAACCCAGCCACAGATGGGTCTATCAGCCTCCACCTCCTTTGCAAAAAATTGCACTCCTGTTTGAAGCCGTGAACAAAGGAGGAGCACAACACCTGAAACACAGAACCACCTCACCCTTTGCTGCTACATTTCTTGCATGATGATCCAGAGGGTGGAATACGAGAGCTCCACTGCTCTGACCAAGTGGACTTGTGTACAGCTGCACATCTTCACAGGATAGGGAGAAGGCATAATAAAAATATGGCAAGATGCATTACTTCATTTATAAATTAATAAATATACATATATATCAAGTGCTGACAAGGATTTCAAGCAGTGAACTTTGCATCATTTTCCTAGAACAGAGTAAGAATAGAAAGTTACAGAAAGGCAGCCTTAGACTTTTTGGATAAAGGCAGCCTTTCCCAGCCAAAGAAAGTTAACCTGTATGTGCTTTAGATTGCTTGCAAAAATTACAACTATTTGTATTTGTCTTACTGAATATTATTTCTATTTTCTTCAAGAGCAGCTACCAATTTTCTGATGAACACATTTTGAAAGTATTAGTCCTGTTATTATCACTATAAATTAAGAAAGGTGGCAGAGAGTATTTTCTCTCAAGTTGCTCTGTTTGTTTCTTCACTGCTTACAGCTGTAAAGCTGAGATCAAAAAGCTGGAAGGGAAACACTAAAGCCATTCAGGAGATATGAATGCTGTAGGGAGAACACATGGTCAGCTCTTGTGCAGTCACTGCAACTTGACTGCTGATGAGACAACACAATTTCAAAAGTATCAGGTAGTCTTAACTTCTGAGTGATCTAAAGAGAGGTATGGATTGTCACAGCAGCTGCAGTGCCACTGGAGAAGGAAAAGCATCCAGCATCATCACACAGTCAGGGCTGAACAGCTCTTCTGTGAGGCTGGACTGATCTCTTGGATCAGTCCCAGGAACACAGCCTGATCCATGGGGCACACGAACAGATGAGATGTAAAGCCTGTTTATCAGAGCTTGTACACAAAGAACGCCTTTCACCAAGAACATGAGCATGCTTTACAGCCCAGAAACATTCACACATCCTAGAAAGATTTCCATCTCTGCGGGGAACTCCAACATTTCCTCTGCCAGTGTTATCACTTCTGTTACTATTCTAGAACAGAACTGAGAAAATGGGCCACAGACTGAACAGGGCAGGTGCTAAGGTATAATAACCTAGGTCACGTTTATCCTGTGCTATTTCAATCTCCTCACAGCAAAAGCAGACTCCGCATTCACTGTGCACTTTCAAGTCTCATCCTAACACTGAGTCAGCACACGGCAAGAACACACATCATGAGCCCAGGAACAGCTCAAGGGTGTCACCATGTAGTAGAGAAGCAGCAGCCACCTGAACTGGTGCACATTTGGGGCACCACAGTCAGCTGGCATCTCAGAAACCTCATCTACATCTGCCAGGGCAGCTTTGTCACCAACACCATGCAAGAATATTTCATAAATACTGCCCAACATGCCTCCTTTGATAACCCATCACATTTTTTCCTTCCTTAGCATTTAGTGGCAAGTAAATAGTTTAGTTGAAGACTGAAGCCTCCAGCAACCCACAAAGCACTCTTTCAATATTGTTAAACTATATACTACAAATAAAAACTGATACACATACATATAACTGTTAGTTCACTGCACTGTTATCTTAAAAAGTTTTGGACTGACTAAAACACATGTAATAAAATCGTAACACATCCTTTAAAACATCAGCCCAGAGTAAGGGGGAAAAAAAAGACAGGATAATATAAGAGATGACAGAAACTTTTGAGAAAACTGAAAAACACAACACACATCTCCACATCAGTTCGGGAAGTATTAGTAAGTCTGAAAACAAATATGTATCTATTTTTAAAGAAAATTACTCAATCTAAAAATCAACATGTCATAAGAGATTTAGCAACATCAGGGTACATCCTTGAACAAGAAAATCATTCTAAATATCACACTTTTCTAGCATACTTTCTCAGCACTCAGAAAATGCACGAATTTTCTCCTAGGCTGAGACAACTGCAAAAGACATAATTGAGGTATCTTTGTATGTGAACTTGTCTGAGCCATCAAAGTCTAAAAATCACATATTACAATTCTCTAATTGTTTATACTCTATGAGCTTTATACTATTACATGCTTTGGACATAACTTTCGGGGGAAAAAAAAAAAACCCAAACAATGAAACTTGAAAACTTGATAATCCAGTAACAGAAACTTCCTTTTTACAGCAACCCTTTAGTAGTTTAATACAACCTAGTTAGTTCAGGATTAGAAACACTAAAATGAGAATTATGAGGGTTTTAATTAAACAAATATTATTTCATTATTCAAACATGAAAATTGTGACTTTATAAAAAACAACAATCCTGACCATAAGGTTTAAATAATTTGTTTCTGATCAAGGAGAGCAGGTAACTACATTCTGTATATTAATCTCATTGATTTCTTCTGAATGAAAGCAATTTTTCCCCTGTGTCATCCCACTGCAGATGTCAATCTCTCTACAATTATCAGTCCAAATATCAGACTTACTCCAGCAGCAGCAGACCTAGTATATGAGTTTATTACTCGATAACCACAGGGGGACACACACAGAGCATTCGTGGGGGTGGGTAGAGAGATCAACAATACTTCCACAACTTCAAGAAAAAATTCCTTCTTACCTTGGTTGCAAGTTTTTCCAGTGTATCCTGGGTGGCACTTACACTTGTTTGGCCCAATGCATTCACCATGTTTGCACCCTGGCTGGCATATAGCTGCAAATAGAGGAAAACTCATTATCTTTCCACTCCAGCCACAGCTGACACTGCTTTACTTTGAAATAAACAGCAACTACTTAACAAATAGTAGCACTGCCTATGTTATATTCAGAAAATAAATACAGAACTCAAAGAAATAACAGAAAGCCATTTTTTGGTACCTCTCTCAATATGACACAAACAAAATTCATAAAACAAACTTTCAAAGCGTCAATAACAAATAAAAAAAGCATTGCTCTTGAAGAACTATAAGAATTCAGGCACAAATATATTTTTGCTGATATAGGATTAGCCAACAGGAATATTTTCCTGCGTAACTGAAAAACATGCGACAGATGAAAAATTTAAACAGCATTTCTAAGTCTTTTGCATTTAAAATGTTTTTCTATTATTAAACCTACTCTTTAAACTTACTGGAAAAACACATTATTTACTATGCTCCAAGATGTTGTTTATCATTATATGACAAAATGCAGATACACAATCCTGTTGAGCTCTCTGCTAAAGCAAGACAGACATAAAATAGACAGAAATCAGATGGTAGCATAATTTGAATAGCCTGTAACCAGGATTTATCTATTTACCCCAGCTTAAAATTCATTTTATAAAGTAACAGTATCATTTGGAATTTGCAAGTAACTGACTAGATCCAGCTGCAATATCAATCTGACAACAACAGGCTGTATCCTAAAACTGGCTGTATCAAGGACGTAATTTAACAGAAATCTGCCAGAATGTACTCAAAAATGTAAATTGCCATCTAGCTAAGCTGTTCAACAGGGTTCAATTAAACAAAATTTTAAAAGAAACAAGGTATTTGTTTCAGTTGTGGAAGAACTATCCAAATACATCTTTGGTGTTCTGAAAATCTTCTCCATAAGATTCAAAGCATCCAGAACTGATAACTCCCACAAGTATACCCAGAGAAGTAACTGTTAGCATAGAAGGAGTTTGCTCCAGTTTTAGGACTGCCTTTATTTAGAACTCCCTTTATTGTCAGACATGTTTTTTGTTTAGGCATAGTGTATATGTATAATAAGTGATATATTCTTATGCCATAAAACCTTGTTTTAAATCTACAGCTCTGCTCCTGATGGATCTTCCTAGTATGAAGAAGTCTCTTTCCAAGCAATTGCTAAGGAGCATCTTAAAAGGCAGTAGAAATGCAAGATTTTTACTTCCCCCTCCCCCCAACAAACCCTGTCTGGAAACAAAGAATTAAGATTCCTATTTAGAAACACCTCTCAATGGAAGTGTAAGGGAAAGGAGCTTCTCAGACTACTAAAAGGACATGTTTCAGAAGTATATCCTTGGGTAATGGACAGGTCTGACTGAAGAGCAACCAATCCATCATGAGACACTTCCAGAACACTGTACTTGAAACACTTACAGCTTTTTTAGTCACTATGGCCATAAACAGGAAAAAAGGATCTCCTTTGTTAAGAGTTCATTTAGATGCTGAGATTCTTATCTTCCTGGCATCACAGACCCAGGTCTAATTAGAGGTGATGTTGGCAAACTGAGAACTACGAAGACCAACTTAATGACTTCAAAGTAACCAGGGAAAAACAAAAGTTGTGATCTAACCTACAGCAGAGAAAAGGAAATTACTATAAATATGTTTTTCAGAACTTGTTTGAATTTTCAACTGCACTTTAGAGAAGATCCATACTGTGAAGTGGGATACACTTATTTAAATCAGTTCTTTTTAAGAAACAAGAAGTACCATGGGATCACTTAGGTTTAAAGTTTAACAGTTCAGTAGCTGAACCTGTTGCAGCTTTAGTTTAGCTGAGTCTTTAAAGCCTTGATCCCTCCTCCAATTGCACAGACTGTGTATCAGCAGCAGCTCAGATAGAGGAAAAAAAATCTCATACTTGAAGACAAAAATCTCTATTACTCCAAGGAAAGCTTCCTAATGACTAGCAAACCACTATCCATAAAGTCAAAATCATCATAAAACACTGGGGTCTTTGCACATTAAATGGGTATTTGGAAACCTTTGTTTGCTGCCAAACACTGTTCTTGAAGAAAACCTGTTTATTAAAATATTCTATGAACTTGGGTTATTCCAGCATTATGAATCTTAATTAGACACAGCTGAAATTCAATACATTATCACAACTGAAGAATTTCTATATACAGGAGAAAAATGCTTTGCAGTAGGCTTAACAACATCTGTAGCTCAGCCAACACCACAGATAAATCCGATGGCATTTCCCTATGAGGATAAAACTTGTGTATCTTCCTATTAACTTTATCAGGGCTTTGCAGGGTGCTCAGGACTAAGAATCAGATGTTTCAGCCAAGTCTGCATGCCTGGCTGGGGTTGTCACCGACCCCTACCAGAGTAACCAGGCCCAGAGGGGTGGGTCAACTCCAGCTCTGCCATCTCCAGTATGAAAATCCTTATTCAAAGGAGAAGCTGCCCATACAAGGCAGTAAATCCACTCACTGACTCCCAACAAGCTCTATTTGAACACTGGCAACAACCAGACACAGGTACAAAAATAAGCTTAAGGCAAACTTTCAGCATTTCTTTTAATAGCAGACAACTATTTCAGCTGTTTGGCATGTGTCTGAGTATACACTACATGTGCTGATGTGACTGGGTATTTTAATTCTCCACTCTACTTGTTTTCTTGCAAAGCTCCAGATACAATAGAACATAATACTTCAGTCACTCCATTCAAATACAGACAAATGGAGTTTCTGCATTTTTTTTGAAAACAAGTAGACTCACAAGTAATGGAGGAAAAGTGTCTCCCAATTACTACTTTTTGCCTCTTGAAAATTTAAAAATTCCTTCACAACCAATAAACCATCATTTCCTTCCAAGTGACCCACATTTACAATGACTGAAATAACCCATGTCCCTGGATTTCAGCCTGTTATGTAACACTTGCTTCCCTACTAGAAAAGAAGGAAATGTAGACAGAAGTGTTACAACAGGCTGAGAAAGTCACTCTCTTATGAACATAGGGCAGTGAAATCCAGAAGAGTCTGAAAAGGGCTGCCAAATGTCAGTAAAAACTTTCTACTCTTCATAATTGTACTTGTTGTAAACAAAAGTTAAAATTTTACTTGCATAGACAAGTGCCACTCAAAATGAGACTGCTAATTTACTGTTGAATCAGTATCAAAACAGACCTACCACATCTCCAAGGATTACTCTCTGAAAGCTGTTAAGCTGCACTGCCATTGGGTAGGAATGTGGACTGACACAGACAGCAAAAAAATCCTAAGTACAGTAATTTTCATCTTTAGTCAAGTCTTGCTTTTTTATCTGTGCCATTGAATAAACTACAACTAAACTTTCCTTTTCACTTTATTGACCAATTCATTTAAGAGATAACCAGCCAAAAAAAAAAAACCTCAGGTCTCAAGATTATTCATTTCAGTCGGATCATTTTAAATTATTTTTTTGGGTCTGATGTGAGGATTTGCTCTCAGTTCCCATTAACTTCAAGGAGGTATCCTAGAGCCTTTTATTTGGCCATAAATCTGAGTACCTATTTCCAAGGTTGGCAAGAACTACCTTTTTCCTCCAAAATAGGGTGACAAATACCACATTTTAAGTCTCACTTAAACTTCAGGACAAATTAAACTACCTGTAAAAATAACACAAGTATTTGAAATGTGAATGGGTGGTTTGCATTTATGATTGGTTGGTTTGTTTTTTTTTTTTATTTCAAGTGTGGGAGAGTGGAAGAAAGAAATTATGGTGAAAAGCACATGCTGTTAGCATGTGCAAAAGCCAGAAGCCACCAATCTTGTGAGCCACTGCTTACTGTTGGTGGTATCCGAGCATGACTCAGTCATTCTTACTTATTATTTTTTAATTGTTGCATAAATACAACAAATAGAAAACACATTCAATGAATTCATTATGGGTCTGTAATGCTGCGTTTTTTTTTTCAATCCATCTGTATTTTCTCACTGCACACAGTTCCCTCAGAACTGCTTTGGAAATACCCCTCAGACTCAGTCAGTTCCTCTGCACTAAGCTGCCCACTTTTGAGGGCATGGGTGACCAGCACATACTGTTCCTTCTATTCCTTCTCTTCTAGAATTTTAACATTAATGATCTATTTGTTGACTACCACTGTTTGGTGGAGTCCTAACCAGAAGATTGCACTGCCTGGTTCCTGCCTGACTAATTCCTCCTCATTTGCGGCCAACAATGGAAATCCCTGAGCTTTCTTAATGGACTATCTCTAGTAATAAAAATTCTCTTTGGTTTTCCAACACTCCCAGCTGTGTTTTTTCATTAAAACAGCATTGAGTATAATTCTTACATTCTTTTTCTCTGCTTTGCCTCCCAATTTCTGATTTTTTTTCCATCTCTCTGAAGTCTAAAATTATGCACATAAATACCTGCATCTGAAACAAACTATGCTAACTATCTGCCTGAAAAGCATTGTTTCTGCCTTCTCTTTCTGAGTAACATACAGCCCCCTATTTTTCCTGACTCCAGATCCCAGCTCCTTAAAATTCAATTTGCTCAGGCACAGCAAGTAATTTGTGCAGCAGCCCAGAAATGATTACTTAATGTATTCAGCTTCACAAACCTTTATTGGATCCTCTTACACTGCTGATTGCAGAACACATTTTCCACCTTCAGATCATTTCTTACGTTTCCCCCAGTGCCAGCTTTCTAACAAGACTTGCATTTTGGTGAAAGAAGCTTTCCTCTACGCTGCCTCCTTCACCTGAACCTGGCTGCCTTTCTCCTGTGGTGTCCACAGACCACAACACCAAGTTCCATAATACTTCTCTCCCTCAGAGTGAGCTGCAGCTCACATCTCTCTCTATTTACTTTTTGCAATTCTCTGTAAATTATGCCATCACATAAACATGCTCAGGAAAATGAAACTGCCTTATTCACAGTAATTTTGATCTAGGATGCCAAAGGTATGAGCTAATTTGTAAAATAAATCAGTCCAGATCTTTCAGAGTTGCGTATTTCTTTTTTTTCAACTACATGCTTTAATTACTCACAACTGGAAGAGAATGCATAAAGCTTATCCCACCTCAAAGTTACTAGAAGGTGGTAAAAACACATCATATCCATAACTCACATGAGAAAATTACTTCTGAAAAAGTGACTTTGCTTTCCAAATAAGTGTATCAGTAGTCACAGAATATAACTCTGCAGAGATTAATGCCTAACTAGGGCAACTGATTATTAATTTTCAGATAATTTCATCTGCACAACACTTCTTACTCATTTTTTGGAAGATAATAAATGTCCTTGACCAACTTCTGTAACTAGAAACTGACAATAACTTCAGACAAAATGGTAATATCTAATGCTTGAACATTTTTTCAGAAATGTCTTGCCCTTGTTTGTGACATTCTTGTTGTCAAAATGCATGCTTAAGTTTTTATCTGAAACATACATTCCATTAAGTAAGCAGCTCCTTATTTTTCATACACAGCTCCAACACTTGCCTGAGTAAATCAGTTACTCAGTTTGCACATATGATTCTGGTAACAGCACATTAACATGACAAACTGCAACCAGTGTGGGCCATTCACTACAGTGAATTCTTGGCTTGGCTATGACTGCTGCCAAATGTGTTTCTAAACCACACAGACAAATCCAGACCCTGGTTTATGAATGCCTTGCTATTCAGAACAGCACTACACAGCATGCATAACTTAAGCATGGCTAACACTGAAATCAGTAGGATTTAATAAAGTCAGTAGAATTTAATCTAATGCTTACACACTTAAATACTCTTTTTGAAAAATCAGCAAAAGTCTGATCTAACACACACAAAATTAGAATAGCAAGAAATATTTCATGCTTTGTCAAGCTTCATGTTTGCATTTCAAGTGGTTCACTAAAACTGCTTAAAGAATGGTGCTTATCATCTTAAATGCCTGTTTGTTACCAGAATTCTTCTATGTGTCTATGGAATTCCAACAGGTAGAAACAGGATAGCATGAGTGTCTCTGTGTGGTGACAGAAGACAAAGTGGGTCCTACTGATATTTTGTTTATTCGAATATAAAACACCTACTGGCTTCAGCAGAGTAACTTCTGTATCACAGTAACAAAGCTAATTTAACAGACAGATGAATGGCTGAGCGCTTTGCTCCTCCCTGTCTGAGACCAGGGCCTCAGCCACAGGGATATGGAAACAGAATCACAGAATCACTAGGTTGGAAGAGACCTTCACAATCATCGAACCCAACCCAGCCCTAACACCTCAACTAAACCAGGGCACTGAGTGCCACATCCAGTCTTTTTTTAAACACATCCAGGGATGGTGACTCCACCACCTCCCTGGGCAGACCATTGCAATACTTTACCACCCTTTCTATAAAAATTTTCCCTAATATCCAACCTATATTTCCCTTGGCACAGCTTAAGACTGTGTCCTCTCATTCTGTCAGTTGCTCCTGAAGAAAGAGACCAAGCCCCACCTGGCTACCAAGGGAGCTGTTGAGAGTGATAAGGTCACCTCTGAGTCTCCTTTTCTCCAGGCTAAACAACCCCAGCTCCCTCAGTCGTTCCTCACAGGGTTTGTGCTCCAAGCCCCTCACCAGCCTCGCTATCTCCTCTGGACTCGCTCAAGTGTCTCAACGTCCTTCCTAAACTGAGGGGCCAGAACTGGACACAGCACTCAAGGTGTGGCCTCACCAGTGCCCAGTACAGGGGAACAATGACCTCCCCGCTCCTGCTGGCCACACCATTCCTGATCCAGGCCAGGATGCCTTGGCCTTCTTGGCCACCAGGTCACACTGCTGGCTTGTGTTCAGCTGCTGTCACCAGAGCCCCCAGGTCCCTTTCTGCCTGGGCACTGTCCAGCCACACCGTCCCCAGCCTGTAACATTGCAGGGGGTTATTGGGGCCCCAATAACCAAAAGTGCAGGACTTGGCACTAGGACTTATTAAACTTCATCTCATGGGACTCTGCCCATCCATCCAATCATTCCAGGTCTCTCTGCAGAGATCTCCTCCCTTCCAACAGATTGACACACACTCCCATCTGCAAATCTACTAATGAATAACTCAATACCCTCATCCATGTCATCAATAAAAATATTGAACAGAGCTGGCCCCAGCACAGACCCCTGAGGGACACCACTGGTCCCTGGCTGCCAGCTGGATGCAGTACCATTCACCACCACTCTCTGGGCCCGGCCATCCAGCCAGCTCCTAACCCAGTAAAAGGTGCTCCTGTCCAAACTATGGGTTGCCAGCTTTTCCAGGAGTGTGCTGTGGGAGACAGTGTCAAAGGCCTTGCTGAAGTCCAAACAGATAACATCCACAGCCCTTCCTGCATCCACCAGGGAGGGTCACCTGGTCATAAAAGGAGATCAGGTTGGCCAAACACAACCTACCCCTCCTAAACCCACGCTGGCTGGGACTGGTACCCGGGCCACCCTGCAAGAGCTGTGTGATGACACTCACTATAAACTGCTCCATTACTGTACGTGGTACTGAGGTCAGGCTAACTGGCCTATAATTACCAGGATCCTCCTTCCCACCCTTTTTGTGAATGGGCATCACACTGGCCAGCTTCCAGTCATCTGGAACCTCACCAGTGAGCCAGGAACAAACCAGACACATCAATTCCTAAGCAGCAGCAGACTACAGCCCTGGGTAGCAAAGTAAACTATGCTGATTTCATTTTGCTCTAACATGCCAGGTTCTACACTGCTGGAGACCAAGTGCTGTAAAGTTTCCCTGTTTTGGGAAGGACAACCCATAGTGGAAGTGCAAAGCAGACAGTGGAGGGCAATAAGTGCCTCAGCCATCCCAAAATAACCTCCCACTGCACATGACTCAATGCCATGAAAGCAAATTAGGCCTCCTAGGTCTGACAGCTTGTAAATGCATTGCTGGGAGTACAAACAATTTGCAGAAAGGGAAAAATATTACACAGGGCTTGAGGGCAAAATAAAGAAAAGGAGTGAAAAGGGAAAAAGCGTTGTATTTTGGAAAATAAGTATATCATTGTATAGGCATCTGGGATAAAATAGCCCTGTTAACTTCTTTTCCCCCTCATTTTCCCAAAACCAAACGATTAAAAAAATTAAAAACAACAAAAAATTATCTTCTTGTCACATATTATAATGTCCATGTAAACTTATGACTTCAAGGCCATAACTCCAAGTCATAACCTTGCCAAAATTATTTCAAGAAATATGTTCAGCTAACCTTTGGGCTGGCACCTTAGGCTGGCTATTCTCTGCCTTAAGACGTAGAACGCTGCAAAACAAATATCCAAAAGAGAAATTCCAGCTTTTTTTTTTTTTCTCTGTAAGGAGGATGGGCTTGGCTGTGGTTTTTTATCAACTTGTTACATTCCTGGAGAATTACATACATTCAACATTCAGAGCTTCTCTGAAATAAAAAAAATTCTGGTACACATTTAAAAATGGAAGTATATCAGTATTTCATTATGATATTTAACAAACACATTCTGATATGTAAGAGTAATTGAATATAATGATGTGATGCTATTCTTATTCAATCAACTAAGTAACTACACCTTGTCAAGTTTCATACAGTAAGTAGTTGTAAAATCTCTCATGTTTCATGGTTCAGGTTCAACATTTTCATCAACGGAACACAAATGCTTTCCTTAAAGATACAGTATCCTTTCATGTAAGTATGGGCATATATTTTAAATTTGATGCTGTGTCTCCACAGCTCAAACACAAAGGCTTGGCATCTGGATGCTAATTTGAGAACAATTAAAATTACGCCCATTTATATGTATCTGAACATCTGCAACCAATAAACATGTTGGCATACCAATTTACTGGTCATTTTTATAATGTTTAAAAATGCAATGTCATCTAAATTAAAATTATTACTTAGAAACCTTTCCAGCTCTTGCTACCACATGAAACAAGATATGCAACAAAACTTAAATAAGATGAAAACACAGATATATGTTTCAGGCTATTTGAAATCAATTTATTTGCCAATAAATTTAATGTTAGCAGCATGACTTGTTACACAGCCATGTGATAGCAGGGTGGGACTTAAGCAACAGCAGCTCTTTGTATTTTAAGTAGTAGGTGACCAATACTTAAGGGTTTTCTATGATTGCAACTTTCACTAGTTTAAAATTAGTTTTAACTAAGAAGTCCCTTAGCTTTGGTTACAGTAGAAAGAAGCTCCTCAGGTTGTTGCTGGGCTTTCAGAGATGATGCAATTATGAATACACTACAGTTGTAAGCGGTCAAATCATGTTACTAATGACATTTCCTGAGAAAAAAGTGGGCTGCACAACTATTAATCTGCATATGAAGTGCATATAGAATGCACTAAGGAAATGAAAAAGGATACTGTATCTTTAACACAGTAAGGTCATGCTTTAAAGGCATAAAGATTCTAAACTGGAAAAAAAAAACTGAATAAAAATAGCAAAACCTCATTTTTATTCTTGAGTAGCAGTGTAAAGCAGTATTGCAATTCTGTATAAAATGCCTTTTCTTTGAAAAGTACCAGAGATGCACAAAAATATCAGTAATTTTACAGGAAGCAGACATGCTTCATATCAGTATTTATTAAACACTGCCAGCGGAATACGTTAATTCAGACTGTGATCTTGCAACCACAAATTCAGTAGCAAAACTCCTACTGACTTTAGGGATGATTCTGCCAGTGGATCAGCCTCCTAGACACCAGTATTTTCACAGCTCAGTATTGACACAATCACGGTTTTATTTTTGTGCATCATGGACTATACAGAATTGCCATTTCCACTGAAAGCAATGTTATGTGCAGGAAACAAAAGTCCTAAGCAGCCCATGGCCTCTTCTCCCATTGATGAGTCGGATGATTTATATGGGTAAACTCCCATCAACTTCATTGTTAGCTAAACCAAAATCTCCTTCTCTGCATCAATGGGAGCACAGCCACTGCTTCCTCCCCCACCCACCACCTCACACCCCTGTAGGAGATTGCACAGAATAAGCACACAGACTTTGAGCTCATTAGGACAGAGGCAGCAGCACAGACACTGCAAGAGCCTTCCCAAGGGGTGCAAGAAGGCAGCAGCATGCACAGTTCCCGGCAAAGCACTCAGTTATGCCTGCATCTGCTATACTTCAACTTGTACAAGCTCCTCTCTCTTGCAAGTCCTCTTCAAAACTTCCTTAAATCATATGCTTTCTACTAGGTTTGGCTATATCTAAATGCCAGCCTGACATCCTTCAATTAACGCTTTTTTAATGATGCAAAGCTAAGGGGAGGTGTAAACCGATGGTTTGACTTTATACATTCTTGACTGCTCTGTCCCTAGACCTTTAGGCCAATTGTGGTGGAAAACTACTTTGTTGACCTTTGTTTTATTCTGGGTTTGCTTCCTAGGTAAAACACTCCAACCTCAGCACGGGGAGACAACCAGATGGAGTTACAACTGATGGGCTCTCAGAAAGAGCACACTCCTCTTCACCACCCCTTCTGAGACAGACATAGATTTTGTTACTGTTTAAGGAGAATTACACATAGAAATGGGTGAAGTAATCAAGTATCTCTGCTAATCAACCCCATGTTCAGTTTAAATTTTATTCCTGTTGGTCAAACTCTCTATCAATCAGACAAAATCTGCTAACTCCAACAGTCATACAGACTCCAGTCAGCAGAGGATCTGACAGTAGATCTGCATTTGTTTATAGAAGTTGCAGATCTAGTCTTTTCTTCTGTACCTATGTCAACACAGCAAAAGGAACCATTTTTGTCATCACCTCTAGCAAAGGAGTTGTCCAAACTGTAATGCAGAATGAGAATTCAAGCCACTCCATGTTGCTTTTCTTTTAAAAATCCTGCTTAACCTTTTGAATCTATGTTGAAGTATTGTCTCTTTCTACAGTTTTATAGCTGCAGTTTAACAGCAAAAATTTGAAACAATCTTTACATCTGTAGTAAAGATTGACTACACCCTGACTACATAAAACTGGTGTACAAATCAGTTACAAACAGACACAGCCAGGTTCAAAGCAGGAGTATTTTGTTTATGAAAGATACTCACACACGCAGAAACCATTTTTATAGCTTTTGAAAGAACTACAGAGATATTTGTAAGCCAGCTAAAAAAGAGGCAGACAGACCATTAGTTTTAAGGATAGTTTTGAGGCAACCCAGATAGATGTGTGGCAAAAATACCCACAAAGAATTATTTTTTTGCATTTGTGCAAGATGCATGTCCTGACTTGGTTTTCCCTGTGTCTTTTAAAACCCCTTGAATGGGCTCTGGGTTAGGACAACACATTCAGTACCACAGATGCAGTTGCCTTACAATGCAAAAGCATTTAGGAATTAAAACTGCACTACTGATACCTGCTTTCAAAAATACTCTGTCACAGGAAATCACCTCCCCTGCTCTGAGAGAAGAAGTCCAGAAGAAACTCCTTCTACCCTCACTTTTGCTCTGGGTTATAGCTTAGCTGCGTGCACAACAGTAAGACATAAAGCAAGACAACAACAACCCTATTTTTACACATATTTCATAAGGCACTTTATCAACATACCATCTCTCATAGAGGTAGGCTTTTGTGTGATTACTCCCACTTACAGCTATTACTCCCACTCCTACTAATTAAAGTGCGAGTAAGTCCCGCAGGCTGGGCAACAACATGGGATTTTTGGACTAATTTCAAGTGGGATATTTAATATCTAACTTTAGAGCACTGATGGTGTGAGTCCCTCAGTGTAAAGGATCAACTCTATCAATGATGAGGGCACCTCATGGGAGCTAATAGTTGGTGTTTAGACATAATTTCTGTTGCTTCCAAATTAGCCTTTCTACACACTAGGTTTAATTAATTAATCTGGTTTACATACAAAATCAAAATCTAAGAAAAGCTACTTAGTTATCTTAACAACGGCAGATATGCACAGTTCTAAATCTAAGCCACTAAACAAGTGTGGATGGATTTTCAATTTACAAGGACTAAGTAATGCCAATGAATTTGAGTTACATTTGTTCAGACTCTTTGAAAACATGTCTATATTTTTATCAATCTCAAAATGCATCTAGTTGCCTAAACATGGATCTCACTTGGGTGTTCAAAAGCCACAAGAAAGAAAAAGAAAAAAAAATCCAACCTGTTTCAAAGTTCTTGATTATTTCAGTTTGAAGAACACTTTCTAAGTGCATTTACTGGAATTCGAAAGGGCACTTGGGAAGGAAATTTCATGTCACTGCAGAGCGAATATTTCTACTGACTGAGATGTTACAGCTGACACTGACAGGCTCTGGAAGCAAGTTTACAGACAGATCAGACCTACATGCACAAGTCTTGATTGGTGTAAAGAGGAGACAGAGGATGTCGTAAAGAAAGCAGTGTAAATTAAAGGAGGGCCCTATTTCAGCTTCTTCCTACATGTTTATAAGAGCAGAAGACAGCTGAATTATGCTGAGTGGTGTTGCTAAGCAGCACTAAGCATGATTATGCTCCACGTGCACTCCTTTGCCAGTCAAAGGGACATAAAAGGAGTAACTTCACACTTCACAAAACCAAGTTTAGCTAACACAGTTCAGTTTACCTTTGCAACTCTTTGGATGGATTATGGATAAAAGATCAGGAGCACGGAGTCACCCAGGCTTAAGGCCCTAATGACACTCATCAACTCCACCACACTCCTGCTCTGTTAGAGCTGACATATCCAGGCTTAAGCATGTCCCAATTAAACCATTACCTTAAATCACACAGCTGGCTGAAACAGACACTTTTTTTTCCTCAATAGCTGCGGGCAGAGGGCATGCCCACACATGCTTGGTGGAGCAGCTCAGCTGGACAGCAGAAAACATATCCAGGTATATGAGGGACCATTCACCCTTGGCTCATCACAGTTCAGAGGTCTCTGCAAACTGGGACCACCCTGTCATGTATCTGTGTGCCTGCTCCACTCTGGCTCCAGCAGGGCTCTCACCTTACACTTGTTGTCAGAAGGATACATTGAGAGATAATTAGTGCCCACATGGTAAATTATGCATGAGTAAGCAGGTGAGAGCCCAAAGGTGCTGTCACAGTTGCAGGCATACCAAGGATGGCTCAACCTGGTTTGAAAAACAGCAGCTCCAACTCACTAATAAAGAGCTCAGTATTATTGCCTAAATATTTGAAGCTTCTTTTTCGGAGACATTTATAAATTAGGTCTCACTACTAATTTTTAAGCCTGACTCTATACTTGTTTTCCTTGTGCATACAGAACTTATACTTAAACACCCAAGAAAACATACATTTAGTAGAAAAAGTCTGGCATCTATTTATGCCACACATTTTGGGAACAGGGCTAAGAGCTTCACTTTTGACCAGAGAGAAAGCAGAAGAAATAATCATATACTTGGCTTTTTGGAAAATTTTCAGCAATATTCCTTTGTATAGTAAAATACCCAAGTTTTCCTTTGAGGCCAGGAATGTTGCCTTCTGTGCCAGGTTAATCCTTCATACTAGTGCCACATTCCCAAGCTGGAGAGTTGACTACAGATTTTCTATTTGGCTGCAAGCACTAGAGAGATTCACTTTAATTTAGTGTAATCTCCCACTCTGTGACATGTCTGGAATTTTCACCACCTGCAACTGGGGCAGATTTTCTTGTTTTATTTTGCTAATAGTTTGTCTCCTATTTAAAACAGAGAAGGAGCTGCTGACGGTTTTAGTAAAATTTTCAGCTAAATATCTGAGACTCTTCTGGCCCAGCAATTCAAAAAATATCAGTATGTAAAGAAAAAAAAGGGGAAAATGCTTCTTGACACCTAAGTGATAATCGTATTCTTCTGAAAGTCTGGTCCAAATTACTGGAGATAAATTCCTGAATAATGGACTAAAATGCAGTGGAAGGAGGTGAGAATTCACCCACCTCTAGCCTTAAGGAAGAAAAAAAAGCATTTATAGTACCTGGAAAAGCTAGCACTAAAAATTATCTTACTGACAAAATTCAAAGAACAAAAAATAAAATTATACTTTCTGTGTATTATTACTTTTGTCTCATTTCCAATTTTTAATTACGAATCTTTTGATAGTATCACCTCATGCTATTCCTGTCTCCCAAGAGCATAAAAATGCAAACACAAATCAGATTTAATAATAATGAGAAATTGACTTCCACCTAAACATGAGCTGTAATTTAGGGTCACAACATGGGAGAAAGACTTCTTGTCTAAGAAAAGGGCCACAGTGACACAGTAGTCTGGACTCTTTTGGTTTTGTTTTTTGGGGTTTTTTTTAAACAATGCAGATTATTGGTATTTGCCAGTTAAGCCTTCATAGGCTCAAACACTTAAACACACAATGACTTTCAAATAGAACTGCATCATGAAAGGTGGACATAGATCCTATTGCCTCTGGAGTAGCCTCAGTCAACCTACTAAATATTCTTCTTCCTTCTTCATAAGTAGTCATGCCAAGGAAAAGACTACTTTAAAGCCCTAAAAACCAAAATTATTCATGGTATGGCCTGAGAGGTATCAACCTGAGAACTCTGCATCAAAGAAACAGTATCAGGGATTCCAGAAGTACTTTCACAGTTTTATACTAGTCATCTTATGTATCTATTAAACCTTCTGGGCTTTAACATACTTAGGAAGAGAGAAACCAGTCTTGCTGTTTACAGATTTGAACAAAACCTTTGCTGAGAGTTGCATTTCCAAAGCTTTTCCTACCTTTTGCCAAATATTTGCCCTGCAGACTATGAAACTTACAGCATTTAACACATGTTTAACTTTGAAAATGGCTTGGCAGAAAATTGTCTCGTCCACATACTATGTGTCTAAATAAATAAAAATAAAAGCTAAAAAAAAGCTAAGGACCGGTGTTTATATGCTTACTACTGGAAAAACTTCATGATGTCCCTCATGTATGAGTGTTAAACACATGAGTAAGCATCCCCAGTATCAAAGGTGGTAATTTTAACAAGCTGAGGTCTCTACATCACTCCTAACACGATTTCAACTTCTACACAGTATTAGCTGCCTCCACAGAATTCCTGCTGAAGGTGTAGTTAATGATGAAGACTTATCTACTGGTTTATCTTGCAGTAATATCAAAGAGTCTAGACAGATGTGAGAATCTCAGAGATATTTCTCTTCACATGTGACCCAGTAAAAGGATGCTGTCAGGCAGATTTATTCCCTTAGTTTGGGGTTACTGAAAGAATGCTTGAGCTTAATACTTAATTGGAATATTTCCATCAATTTTCCAAGTAATTCTGGTTTCCTTCTTGGATGCAAACATTATTGCCCTGCAGTGCCTGTAACATGACACAGTGTAGTCACACCAGGTTATTAGATCAGAGCACAAAATTAAGCAAAAACCAAAAAGAAATTTTCAAATTCTCACTACCCAAACTCCATTTTACCTTACTTGACTGCAGTTGTTTTTAGCACTGCTAAAAACAGGCAGAATTTTAAATGACAGCATCCTTCTAAGTCAGTCAGGAGCACACGTGCCAAAGCCTAGCCCTGCATTGTAAAGATGTGTGTGAACACGTGAAGACGTGACTAGGTGTGTACAGGCTTTCTCTACAAGTGACTATGAAGCCCCAGCAGCAGTGGTACTCACGTTGGCAATGTCCCCAGGCCACTCGGGCCCAGCCCCAGCAGCAGTCAATTCTGCTTCCAAAGCGACACAGTCCTGCAGATGGGACTATTTGTCTGGGCCACCTGTACAAGACAGTTCAACAAAGTCTGGTGAAACATTTCGAAAGTAGCTAAAATCATCCTAGAGTAAAAAAAAACAAAAAACCAACCAAAAACTACCAACCACCCAAAAAATCCCGAAAGACAACAGCAAAAACCTCTCCTGCATAGAGATACTTTTTTTTTTTTTTTTAACTTTTTTTGAAGAGAGTAACTGCTCTCAGCTAAGCCTGGGATACTTCTGTCATTAATACTTCAAAAAATGCAAATGACAGTAAGTGAAGAGGGGAAAAGATAATTACGATAACCGGGCAAAGCCTGAAAAAGATGACATGCTTGGCCTTACGCTCACTGCTGCCGCTCCCAGGCTGGCACTGAACAGAAGTTCAGAAGTCTCAAACAGAATTTATAGTATGGAATAAACGTCATCATAAAGTTAAGGCACTGTTTCAGTTCACAATATATGGCAAAATTTTCTCACTGATACGGCCAAACTTTCTCACTGAAACATGAAAGGAAAAAAAGAACGAAACCAAAGACTTCTTGGACTGTTAAACAGAAATTAAGTATAAAAGGAGAGCTGTAGTCTTCCCTTTTTCCAAGGAGAAGATACCACAGCCTCACGCAGTTATAAACTATTGACACAAATCAGTAATGTCTTTTAACGACAGGCTGAAATCCCGTGAGCGCTGCATTTGAACAAATCCTATTTTTAAAAAAAAGAAACCCTGGGCATGGAGGGGGTCGCGCTGGCCGCTCGCCCCGCACGGCGCAGAGCCCGCTCCCTGCAGCGCCGCCGGTCGCGACACCTGACACGACACGACCCGCGGGCACACGCGCCCCGAGCTTCGTGTTTTAACTTGAATCGCGATCTCCGCCGCCGTCTGTTTCAAGTGCCTCCGGGCGTCAATAAGCTAAATTTATCTCTACGGCACGCGATGTGCTTTGTTTTTAATTCTTGCGGGACACAGCCCCGCCACAGCAATAAACTTACACCTAAGCCCGTGTTCAGGCTGCCGAGCGACGCGCGGCACTCGGCAGGGGCGGGCGGCTCCGGGGGCCGGCGGGGTCCGTGCCGGGGAGCCCCGGGGCGGCACCGGCGCCTCCACCTGCGGCCCCCC
>VXBN01010584.1:140538-150655 GCA_013397395.1 Sinosuthora webbiana
CGGCGGTGGCGGAGGCGCTCCCGCTGCCGGGCGGGCGGGGGTCCGGCTGCCACCCAGGCCGGTCTCGCTGCCGCAGCTCCGGGGCGGCGGAGAGCTCGGCGCCCTCCCTTTCCCTCTCCCGGTGCCTGACCGCCCGCCTGGCTGCCAGGCGCAGGAGGCGCGGCGCGGGGAGCGGCAGCGCCGCCCGCCCCCGGCAGAGGCGCCCGCGGCCCGCCCGGAGCCACCTCCCCCTGCCAGGAGTACCTGGCGTGCGTGGACACCTGCGGCGGGAGAGAGCGGCAACGAGCCCCGGCTGCTCCGGGCAACGAGGCACAGACCGCAGTCTGGGGGCACTGAGAAGGGTGGGCTTCCTTGTCATGAGCTTTTGTATCTTGAACTTCCTGAAGGAAGATGGTTACGCCCTCCTCTCTGCAAAGCTCCCGTCTAAAGCCAAGAGCATTACGATATGGTCTTCTTTTACCAACCAAACCTCCCCAACAACAAAGCTTTTTGAAAGACTTACAAGGTGTATGTATATGTTTTTTTTTCTGTGTCAAACACTCCTATTAATAGCTCTCAGGTGTTGGCTTGTGTGCCATCAGGTGCCCCAGCCCTTGTCCAGAACAAAAAGGGACAAGTTTAAACACTAACCCCACTGCATGTAATATGCTTGCACCACTACCAACAGCAATGACTGCATCTGTACTCACCACTAACATGTTAAAATACAGCCCTTATTATTGTTTGGTTTCTATGAACTACGGCTTTGGGACTTACCAAAGGACATTTCTAATAGCAGCCTGTCACCAGTTTAGGGTCAGAGCTGTTCTGAGATCTCTCTGATTACAGACAGATGGGGTCAACCGCTTGGACTGGGTTGCAGCATTTGTTTGATTTGTGCCTACATCAAGGCTAAAGCTCATCAGCTGTTCCTGCAAGGGTCTGGCTGTAGCTTAGAAGCAGAAAACAAGGATTTTCTCTGGTTTGTGCTGTAATACGAAGCCAAACCCTTCAGGAAGCAGTTGGATGCCAACCACGACTTTAAGCATCAGATTTCAGCTGGTAGTTCTGCGCAGAGCATTTTCCACCCTCAAAACACTCCACAGATAATTCAAGTAATACTGCACAAAGGTGGTCCTTTTTGGCACAAGATACAAATTATGCCAGTAAGCCTTCAAAAATTGCATCTTTCCTCAGAATGGTTTTACTACTTTCTGCTCACATTTGAGCAGAAGACCCCCTCCAATGCTCCTTCCCCTCTTTTTTTATCTTTCTATGACCATACAATCCCCATGATAAGCTTTCTGTGCATAGCATCAGCCCAGAACTTTTCAGACACAGAGAAAAAACAACTGTAGAAGCTACAAGGCTGTAGAAGCTGCAAGGCAATGATTCTGCAAGGTGCTTGTACCTCAGATAATATGCAAGCCCCCTTAGAGGACTCAGATATAAAAACTCCACTGAGGACCAAACCTGGTTCCCTCCAATCACATGAGAAGCTGATAGCCAAGCAGTGAATGCAATGACACGGTGCTGTTTGGGAAAGACAGAAGAGCATCTGGCTTGTATTAGATCCTTGCTGAAATATAGAGCTGATTGCCAGCTCTTGACTGATTGATAATTGTTTTTTTTCACTTGGATGTGTGATGTGGTATAACAGACCATGCATAATAAAACCACTGTCAAGATTTAATGGGCAAAAAGGGAGATAACCTATTTGTGATAACCACAGGGATTTCTTTCTCATAACAGCCTCTGCATTTGCCTTTCCAACTTGCAGAAAAAGAGTGTCCACAAATTACACCACAGCCAAGTCCAGGACAAGTGCCAAAACCAACACTTGAACATCACTCTGAATTAAGGTCTAGGGCAACCTGACACTTTCCCTTTCATGTCCAAAGGGACATGTCATAAAATCAATTCCTTTAGTGAAATGCTGCATAATGGTACTTCACGTACACAGCAACCTTAAAGCACACACTATTCCTTTAAAGCATGTTCACTCACAAATGACAGTAAGATCATTTAATCTCTCCAGACTGCACAGAGTACTTAAGACTTCCTCAGCAGCCTGTTTGGCTCTCTTGTATGTTACTACTAGTGTGCTGGTCAGACATGGTGCCTACTCTAATTAAGATTGTCTGCTCTTGGTTAACTTCTGCTGCCTTTACAATTTGTTTTGGAACATCAGCCCAAAAAACCAGTTACCCAGTCACTGAAAAATCACATATTACACTTCCATACCCATCAGTGGAACTGAACATCCACTCACTTATGAATTCATTTGTTTTGGCAATGGTTTATCATCACTAGTAGAGTTTTCTTAACACGACAGTTTCTCATATCCACAACAGTTGAAGGATTACTGAGTGAGCTGTCAAAGAACCAGATCTCTTGATGAGTTAAAGGTGTATTAAGTTATATGGGTATACATCAAGATACTATATGGAAGACAGAGATGGAGAAGTTGTTGACAGTATGACAATAAAAAGCACTTTTGTGCCTTATTTTTAGTGAAGCAGTATGAAAGTTTGGCAAAACGCTGATGCCATCGAGTGGGCTGACCTGGTGTCCAGCAAGACTTAACTAACAATAGAAGTCCAGCAGCTGTGCATCAAGCACTCAGATGATTGACTAGAACAAGTGTCCAAGAAAGTTTCTTTAAAGATACTGGTAAGACACTTGGTTAAACATAACATGATAGTCAGGTTTTTAGCTGCAAATAAGCAACAATGAAGCGGAAACACAGAGAAAGATAATATTTTGAACAGCACTGCTGCTATCCTTGTGTATAAAAAAGTCAAAACTCATAGGAAGGTGAATTTTGCCTGAAAAGGTTTCATTTTATACAAGCATAGTGATCCTTCCTGGATCTTTACTCTTCTCTATTCCTCCATAATTATATTTGTCTTGTGCCAAAAAAGCCATGCTATCAGTCATGATCATCATCTCAGAGTTCTAGTCTCACAGCTATATTGAGCTCAGATTGAGACCCTTCTATGCATATCAAGACCCTAAACTTGATAAGATACATTGTGTTGAGAGCAGAGGAAGAGTTGAAGATACTTGCAGGTGACCATGCCCATTAGCCAGCCCACTAAGTTCTGAGTTATCTATAATCTCCCAGGGAATGAAGTCCCAGGTATATATTCTATTCCTGTATTCTGCACCATAAATGATGAAGGCACATCTGACTGCACACAAATCTGAATCCTGATGATCAGGCGGCAGAGACTGAAGAAATGCTTTGAGAGAGAGGCTTGCTGATTCTGCTGCAGGGAGGGTAAAGATGGTGAGGGAACCGCTGCTTCTGGGATGGCGAGTATGACAGAGTGACATCTGGCACTCTGCAGTTTAACTACATATGTGGGAATGTGTTCAATGCACTGCTCAGGACAGTAGTGATGTTTCAAAAATCCACAATTGTTCAGTGCAGAGTATATTTGGAGTGTATACTCAATTAAAGAATCAAGAATCACTGTCATTAGCCATACATGTAACTGGTTATACAAGGAATATCAACTAAAAAAACGTTTAAACAACAGGAAACCCAGTTCTGAGGAAGACAAGCTTATTTACAGTTTTGTCTAGTGAAATGAACCTTCCTTGTGTACATGGGACCAGCTCTTCTCTAACATACTACTTACTTTTACTTCACCTGGGGTAGGCTGTGTCCACCAGTCTCAGTGTTCCAAACTTCTGTTGCAGGATGAAGTCATATGAAAATAAATAAATAAATCACTCTTGGTCCTAGTTTTCCCTCAGTTTCATTAGGTTTCAGGTGCTGTATCTTTGCTTACCTAAGCTCAGCTATAGTTGTGTAATGACACACATCCTCTGCTTGTATGCTCTTTGTCGTTGTAACCATTCCCAAAGGGGAAAACCAACAGAACGCAAACAGTTTCTGGAATACTCCCTGGCATCATCTGGACAGGAAATATTTTTTAAAGAAAGAGTTTTAAAGATACAAGTGGCAGATATTGTAGGCTGACAGATATTGGTAAATATGGTAGATAATAGAATATGGTAGATATGACAGAAATTACACAGAAAGAACTTTAAAATTTATCATCATTGTTACACATACCTATGAATTGGACATAAATACACCAATAGAAGACATTGCTTTCAGGGTATTCTACTGCCAAGTAACTTTTCTTTGAGGAAGGTGTTAAATAAGTTCTTTTGAGTCCACTTTCCTGATATTGACTTCCTCCTTGTCTTAAAGCACATTATGAATGTTAATTAATCAGGTCCTCTATTGAGCAGAATCAGTCAACAACACTTCCATTTACATAAGCAGAAATTAAGGAACAAAAAATTACTTTTCCACAAATCAAATAATCTGTCATCAAATCAGGAACAGATCTCCTGTTTTCCAATTTCATACTTAAACCACAAATCCATCTTTCCTCTTTTCTAGTATTTCACTCTTGCTGAGGCTGAGAAAGTTGACCACAAATCCCACACTATCCCAAGTCACTAAATCACACCCCAACTTGTGTAAAAACCACTTGATTTGCAGTTAATGGCAAGCAGGATCACAGTCTGCATTTGTGCTGCTAATGTCACATGTATACCTCTTACAAAATGGAACAGAAAGAAAGAATCCAAGTCCAAACTTTCTATGAGGCTTCCAATGTCACTACTTTTCCTCTGGGGCTATGAAATTTTGTGGTATATTTAAAAGTAAAATTTATTAAGTAAATATTATCTCCATCACATGGCAGGTAAGAATTCTATGACTCCCATGCTAATAGGAAAAATACAAGGTATCAAGGAAATACAGCAATTTAATCAGCTAAATCACTCTTGTACTCCAGCTCAAGCTTTTGCCACATATACCTAATCTTTCTTTAAAAACTATGAGTAGTATTTGTGTTGAAGTTTACTGCATTTCATTAGAGTGCAAAGAAGTTATCTTCCCCTGTAAATAAACAATAATTTGGCTTTCAAAACATTTTTTTGCAAAATGAAAAAAAAAATCATATAAATGAAATATGCATATATAATTTTTAAAGACTTCTAGCTCTCCACATTACCAATTTTGATACCAAACGTATTTTGCACAGGGGATCAGAATGATAATCCCCCAAATTTAATATTGCCCTATCCATTAGGGAGTCAGTCTACTTTGCCTCACCTTTTTCCGTGTAATTTTTGTAAGGTTCTACTGTTCCAGTAATACACTGAGTCTAGTACAACTCCTATAGATTTACAGCATGTGTTTTTCAGATCATGCTACAGCTGTTCATGTTCAGTGCATGCATTTAGCAGTCAGAAGAAAGAGACAAAAACTGAGGCACAAGCAAGACATTCAGCCTTAGTGGAATTTACCGAATAAGTATTACTTATATGGCAAGAAAATACACACTCAGCAACACTTAGGATCAACAGTGCACTGTCTTTTTCATGGGCAAGAGGTGCACAAAAACCTTCTGTTGAACAACATCAGAGGCAGATGACAGATTCTTAAAAAAAGAAAAAAAAAACCTGAAAACCAAAAATGTAATCACCAGATTACTCTCCATTACTAAATAAAATAAAAGAGGGAAAGAGTCACATATGTCATGCAGAAGACAACTATTAAAAAGCTTTTAAGAATCAAAACCCACAAATATGTGAGTTGAAACCAAACTTAAACCTCACAATTTCTGATATAATTTCAACAAAAGAAAAAGGTAACATTAACAGAAGAAATTTGTGTGAAGACGTGCTCTTGATCATAATTCTAATAGGAACTGTATTGAATCAAGCAGGCCAGCAGTTTTGTATGTTATCTGAAAAAAATATGGACTTCACATAAGTTTTCTCTTTTAAGAGGAAAAACTGCAAGCTAGGACTTCTTGAGTTGCATAAGAATTTTAATATGTAAGTAAGAGCCATAAATCAACCTGAAAAGTTACCAGAATTGTCTCTATGACAAAAGCAGCAAGTAATCTGGTGCAGCATGGATTCAATTGTTCCTGCTCATGAATTATGGTCCTCACAGCCAGAAATACACTGGGAGATGCAGAATCTGAAGAAAATTATTTACAACTGCCTAAGGTACCAGCTCAGACTGTCAAACTGTTTTCATAATGTTGTTTCTCTCTGTGCCTTGGGCTCATTGCCATTTCTGGGCGGGGAGGGAGAGGGCAAGTAGGGGTATGCTGCCCAGATTTCCTATATAAATTATAAATTATGACAATGCCGTTCCAGAGAGAAATGATCGAGGACTACTTTAACCTGGTTCTTTAGGCTGTTCTATTTTTTCATAATGAGCCTGAATCTCTACATAAATTCTAGCAAAGATGGAGTAAATTAGCTGAAAATAAATAAATCACTCTTGGTCCTAGTTTTCCCTCAGTTTCATTAGGTTTCAGGTGCTGTATCTTTGCTTACCTAAGCTCAGCTATAGTTGTGTAATGACACGCATCCTGTGGTACTGGTTGCTGATAAATTGACCTAGAACTGCTTATATAAATGAGTGTAAATTGCTATTCTCTAGGGGAAAAATGGCTATGTCTAATGGAATTCTTTATTTAATTTCAATCTTATTTTGACATACAGAAAATTCCTAGTATATTTGAGATACCAAGGGGAAGTAGTAGGCAGAAAAACCTACTGCAGATGCTCTGAGGAAGAGTTTTCATTTAGTTTTGATATTGTTGACCTAGCTTCTCTGTTCAACTTTACATTAAACTGCAAACTCTAAAAGAATAGTTGAGAGTGAAAGGGACCTCTGTTGGTCACCTGGTTCAACCTCCCTCCTCAAGCAGGGTCACCTACAGCTGGTTGCCCAGGATCGTGTCCAGGTCACTTTTGAATAGTTCCAAGGATGAAGACCCCTCAACCTCTCTGGGCAACCCATGCCAGTATTCAGTCACCCTCACAGAGAAAAAGTTTCCTCACATTCAGGTGGAATCTCCTCTTTGAGTCTATAGCCTCTTGTCTTGTCACTGGACATTACTGGCAAGTAGCTGGTTCCATCTGCTTTACCCCACCTTCTTTTCAGGTATTATTCCACATTGATGAAATTCCTCCAGGCCTTCTCATCTTTCAGGCTAGAGTCCTGTTTCTCTCAGCCTTTCCTCCTGAGAGAAATGATCTTGTCCTTTAAACAGTTAGTGCTCCTGTATATTGTGCATGTGTGTGGCTATTTTTTCATGGTAAAAGGATCTTCAGAGAGATACTAACATTCTGCATTATTAGATTCACAAGGAAAAATGTAAAACTGCTTTTTCCAGTGATCTCCATGTAGAGTAGCAAATTCTCTATAAGGATGATAGACACAGGATGGTACTGTGTTCTCCACAGAACTTGAGTGCTCCCATTTCTTTCAAGTAAGGTAAGTGCTACTATCAAATAGATTAGCTGATTTATGTCTGTCAGGTTGGCAGTGTACATGCCAGTGGTGTTTATTCTTGTAACAGTAGCTATAGTGTATACCAATAGTACACAATACCCTGCTAATGCAAACTTATCAAGAGCTAAAAACAACTGCAGTTGCAAGTTTTCTCAGTAAGGATTATTCAGCTGGAATATGTTTTACTTCAGAGGGCTTCTTGGTATTTACTACAGAGCATATAAATATAATCCAATTGTAGTAAAGGTTCATAAACTAACCAAAGGTTTCAAATTGCATGTTTGCTTCAGACCACTTTGAAAAGGATTTTCTTTTCCAGAATCCTATTTTGAATGTAAAATGTTACTCCAACATGGATGAGGTATCTATTTATAACCAAATGTTTGTGTGCAATGGTCAAATAAAGGAAAAAAAAAAAAAAAGAGGAATTGAATGTTTATTTTAGTCTTGATTTTCTTCCAATACCTTGTGCAATTTATCCTGGAATTCTAATTATATCCGCCTATATAAACACTGCAAATATGAAAACTGAAAGGAAGTGTATTTGCTAGAGCTTTTTTCCTCCTTTTTCCAAAGTAAAAAGATGCTTGTGGTCAAATTACTTAATGAAAAGAATTCAGTGTGTCAGCGATCATCCCAACAAAGAAAACATCTCCATTTACAGTACTGTTTAACTATTTCTATAGTTGGTGACCACATTAAATGGGTATTTGAATGGAAGCATGCCAGATGAATAAAAACAACCTTCATGGGTGCCAAACATTAGCTCTTTCTACAAAATTAGCCAAATGTGTGCAAAATTACACACACCTACTATAACTGCTGACCTCTCAGGCAACTCAATAGTCTATATATCATGTGATTTTGTTTAAGAGAGCAATCCCAGTAAAATACACCAGGAGTTATTATCAGCCCAACATGTCATCATCCAAGTTTACATTGAACCATAGCAAAATACATGCCTTATAGCTCAGGAATTGTAACAGTGGAAAATGGGTATAAAAATGGATATCTATTCATGAGAGAATCTACAGTTTAAGCTGAAAAGTAATGTTAGCTGGACAAACACCATAATAACCAGAAACTTGGCAATCCTACAGCCTCTTCATAGTTGCAGAATAAAATTGAATAAAAGGTAATTTTAGGAAGTCACCCATTGCAGACCTCAGTTGAAGGAGGGTGCCTGGGATTTGCAATAGTGAATCAGAACTTTGATTCTTCTGGTTGCCAACAGTGATCTGTACTGGATGCTCCTGAGAAAGGAGCAACAAAGTTTGTAATGAGTAGCAGTTGGCTCAAAATTCTTGTTCTAAGTTCTAAACCATGAGGCTTCCATCCCCATGGTCCATCCCTATCATCTATTTTAACTATGCAGAACTTCATCCTCCTTATTTTAAACCCTAATTTAAAACCTGGATCAATGTTAGTTTTTGTGGAAAATTTCACTGGCTAAATACAACTACCACCAAGAGCTATGCACGTTATCAAATGCAATCACTTGAGTTCGTAAACTTATTGGCACCCCGAGAGCTCTACAGCTCTACAAGAACTTGGTGATGATATCCCAGACCACCATTTCTGTATTTTCTTTGCAAAATAGTAGGATCTTTGCATAGAAGCTATTAAAATAACCTACATTATTTTATTCAGCTTATGCTTGTGTTTTAATGTGTGTTTTTTATACAGACTGAATGCAACCATATTGGAGATCAACCTGTTACAAAAAAATCCACCCAAACACCACATAAGCAGCTCTTACCTCTATCAATTCAAACAGCCACAGATAACCCAGAAATGATCCACAGTCCAGAACATACCAGATTAAAAACTTTTCTACAAATATATGACAGGGAAGCGAAAAATTCCTAAAGGGAGAGAGTTCCACAGCTGGAGTATGTCAAATAACCATGCTCCATTCAGCTCACCCTTCCCTCTGCACATTTATACCTCACTGCTCCTCTCCACATGCCTGCACCAGAAGTATCCCAGCTATCTGGAGAATATCAAGCTAAAATATCTGATTGGTAGGGTAGCTACTAGATGAGGGGTTTATCTTTTTTTTTTTTTTTTACCCAAGTTAATTAAAAATTACATTTTATTCATGTTTATGTCAGAGGTCAGAAAACTTACCCATTTCATCCGTGTTTGCCATTTTCCATGTTAGCACAGCCCCAGCTTCCTTTCCCCTGCTTGGGCACATTTCTCTAACTCATACAAGTCCAGGAGGAGATAGAACCCATCTGAGAGACCTGGCAGAGCTGGCTGGTGTCATCATGAGGCAGCTGCTAATTGTCTTTGAAAAGTTGTGAAGCCTGGGGAAGTTTCCCAGTAATTTCAGAAAAGTAAATCTTTCAGCCAGAAGGACAGCTCAATGACCTATATAGAGGTCACTCTCATTTCCACCCTTGGGAAAATGAGAGAAAGGCCTCTTGGAAGCCTCTAACCCAATACATCTATGATTTCCATCTAACTCTGCAGCTTCTTTGAGAAATGGATATCACTCCCCACATAAACTCTAAAACTGTGAAGCTTTTCTATCCTTCTTCTTATCTGCAATATAATTTTAAGAACACTTGACCTATAATTCCCTAATAATTACAAAATGATTGATCTGTGATTTGAGTCCTGCCAAGGCCTTTGAGATGCTAATGCTTAAAAGTGAACAAAATTACAGAAATCCAAAGGAAAAAAAACACTAAAACTGAAAAAGACATAAAAAATCTGGCTTCAAGACAATGCTGGAAGTAAAGAAGGATTAGTTTTCAGATTTCTGTTTCATGGCACAATGAA